>PYXC01000725.1:5000-20000 GCA_015244755.2 Tenualosa ilisha
CGACACAGAGAGGGCGAACATCTCGGAACAACTTGAGCTGTTTACGAACCTGCTGTGCATCTTTATGCCACTGACTACAGCCTAATTTAGCAACCAACACTGGGTAAAATGTCTGTTTAACATCACTGGTATGACTGACGGCAGGAGTTTATAACTTTTTTCCCCGGCTTCCTTTGCCATGACTCTGGAAGGATCTCTCTCAGTGGGCCTACAGACTAGTGTTGGATGCTGGAGATCAAAAGCAGCTAAAATATGGCTTTTGTTTTTAAATAATAATAAAAACACATTTTCAAATAAACTTTTCACAAGTGCATGTTTTTTAATCCTTCTCACACAGCTGTTTCTGATGGTTGTCTGTTATATCCCTATTTAACACACACACACCACAAACATACACACACACACACACCACACAAACACACACCACACACATACACACACACACACCACAAACACACACACACACAGACACACACCACAAACATAAACACACACACACACAGACACACGCACCACAAACATACACACACACACACACACCACAAACACACACACACACACACACACACTCACCTGAGGCAAAGCGTTTTTTCTGCAATGTTCCAGTAACTGATCCACACTGAACAGGCAGAGCGTTTCCTGAAAACACCAATGCATCCATATCCCAGTTGTCATGGTCACTGTCTCTCTCCCCTGCTCCTTCTCTGCCTTCCCCCTCTTCTCTTGGGTCTCCCTCGTTTCTGTCCACCTCTTCTCTTGGGTCTCCCTCGTTTCTGTCCCCCTCTTCTCTTGGGTCTCCCTCGTTTCTGTCCTCTGCCTCGTCACTGCTGATCTTTTCATCTTTGGTAGACTTTGACACTTACACAGAGATGAAG
Source organism: Tenualosa ilisha (assembly GCA_015244755.2). Taxonomy (NCBI): domain Eukaryota; kingdom Metazoa; phylum Chordata; class Actinopteri; order Clupeiformes; family Clupeidae; genus Tenualosa; species Tenualosa ilisha. The sequence continues at coordinate 5,876 of PYXC01000725.1, forward strand.
AGAAGGATTATTACAAGAACAAGCTACCTGTGTTTACAGGACACACACACACACACACACACTCAACATACAAACGCTCCCTCTGTGTGGTTGTTGAACATCAAAGGCACTTGACCACAAGCTCTATTTAATGCTGTTCCCACCAAAAGCAAGTTACAAGCACAAGCAGACTATAAGATGCTATCAGATGGTGCTCTGTAGTAAAAACTCACTGCTGATGGAGGTCTGAGTGCTGGAGGTGAACAGGGCCCTCTTCACCTGCAGTAGAGGAGAGAAGAGGAAGTAATGGCCAATTAAATCACTTCAAACTCCAGTAGACACAGACTCTTGGAGCTCCTAGGGCCACAGGCCTCAAATATATGCAGAAGACATCCTTGCCACAGCCGTGGAGCCATGTAGTATGTAGTATATGTGTGTGTGTGTGTGTGTGTGTGTGTGTGTGTGTGTGTGTGTGCGCGTGTGTGTGTGTAAGGAAGAAAGAGAGAGAGAGGAGAAGGAGTGTGAGGTTACCTGCTGTCCATCATCACGTTTTCTCCTTTTAGGTGGTGGACACTTTAGGTTATTCTCCTGCAAGAGCATAAATAAGCAAAATAAAAATAAACACATAAACACATCTGGTGGCGCAGGTGGTAGAGGTGCCGTTCCACAACCGGAGGGTTGCAGGTTTGAGCCCCACTCTGGCTGACCCCATCAGAGTGTCCTTGAGCAAGATACTGAACCCCAAATTGCTCCCGGGGGCAGGTTGGCACCTTGCATGGCAGCCTCCGCTACGTGTGTGAATGGGTGAATGTGAGGCATACTCTGTAAAGTGCTTTGAGTACTCGTAGGAGTAGAAAATCGCTATATAAATGCAGTCCATTTACCATTTACATAAACTCTGCCACTATAGCAACAACAACAACAACAAAACACATTCCCTTGTCAAAATGAAATCATGAAACGCTGAACTGAGAACAGACTGTTGTGTTTAAGGAAAATTATGCAATATTGCAGCAGTCATGTAAATATACAACACACACATACACACCACACACACTCACACACACACACAGACACACAAGATTCCAGTCACCTGAATGAGCTTCTGCAGGGGAGTGTTTCGGCAGCGGATGCTGGTCTTCCAGTTCTTGTTCTTCTCTTTGCCTCCCAGCTTCTCAAACTCACCAGGTGTGTACCAGCGATCCAGGTGGACTATGCACCGCTCTCCTGCAGAGGAAACAGATGCCAAGACTTACTACCACTTACCAACAACTTGCACTGGTGATTTCACTTTGAGTCAGTCACTTAGTCGGTCCTGATAGTGATTATTCATTGCACAATTCTTGCCTGCCATTGTTGTGTTTACAAACCACTATTTATCAAGGGCTTCAGATGGCTTCAGACAGTAAACACACCTTCTGTGTGTATCTATGGCAATGGCTAACACTGGTCAAGTGTTTCATTGAGCTTCGGATTCCTTTGACATCGGCTCACCGTCAAGTGTTAGAACTGTGCAAAGAAGCAGCAGGAGGAGCCGAGAGAGCCTTGATCCAGCCCATCATCAGCCATTTAACCATCAAAGTGACTACACAGCAGGTACATTAACCTAGAAACAGCATAACATGTTGCCTGCTGTGCCTTTAAATCAGAGGAGGGTGTAGCTATCCCACCTTTGGTCACTCTCTCTGTCCCCACAGCTGATAGTTAACATAGATTTATCAATACAAGCCTGTTACTTGATAGCAATAATTTTAGAAGTGTATTCTGCCTCAGACGGCCAGGAAGCCGCCACCATTTGGCATGGCAATGAAACAATAGGGATCATCCTCCCCCGGTGATCAATGTAAATTAACTGCTGGTACCCCTGTGGCTGGGGAGAACCTTTTGTTCATGTTTACACTGCAAAGACAAACTTGCCTCAGATAGATTTGGGATGTATATCTGTATGTTATGAAATGTGAATCTATTCATGTTTGGTATCATCTTTATTGTCTCAGTACAAGGAGTACAATAGTCAAAGTGTATGACTGGTCAGGACAATCCATAAGTAATATTTCTGAGTCTTGGTGTCTACATACAACTGGATAGCCACTTCATAATGCTAATTGCCGTAGGTGTGTCCTTGGGCCATTAGACACGATGGCGCCAGGTAAAGAACCAATCACCTTTCATTCTATTGTACTTCAACTGTATGCTCACTGTATGCAACTCCCATCAGTTAAGTGTATTTAAGTAGAACACTTTCATTGTTTAAGTTAGATTTAATGGTGGATGCTTTCGGGCTGAAACCCTTTAATGTTGATTAAACCTGTTTCCTGAAGTTCCGGAGTCTGACACCAGTCTGCAATTATTACTACAAAACTAATTGCTTTCAATGGAGGTTCCACCGAGATTGAAAAAAATCGGATTTATTGTGATTCGAGCCTGATATTCATCATCCGGTTGACAGAGCGCTCCTAAAAGGTAAGCTGAATTTCATTTCGGCTATTATTGGTTCTGGTTGAGAAAAACTGTAGAAAGTGGATGATTTTCGCCTCGACGGGGGTGAGTAGTCCTAGAACTACCGCTAGGATATTAGTCGGACTGCTGTTGTAGTTTGATCGGGCGTTAGGGCAAGATTTTTTCCTGGAAATGGCCCTAGCATCGCTCTATGAGTCTATTATTGTGGTTCTGAGGCGGCTTTTTTTGTCAGAATAGGTAAATCTTGCATTTTGTACCATGTGGTAGGTTCATGGGCGGATTTGCCAGGGGAAAGAGAGACATAGGCCCCCTCTCTATATGTAACGTTACGGGATGCCTGCAAGTATACAAAAGCGTTTTCTCTAACCAGTACCAATAATAAACTTGGAGCTTGCTACTGCTAAGTGTTTGCGGTCACCGGGAGTGCATGAATATCTGGCTAAATTAGTTCAGTTGCTATATGTTCTACTTGTTTGAATTCGATCTGAGATCTTAAATTTAAGTTTAAACTTATTTGTTAATTAGGTCAGGACTGGTCAGTAACAATGGAACCTCAGGATTCATGTCATAAGACCCCTTTAAGTGTGCAGATTGCTATGGCTATGATTGGCGATGATAGAGAGTATCTTAACATTTAATCTGATATGATTCGTGATGGTTTTCAAAGTGTCTGGGGAGTCAGAAAGGCTAGCGAGTGGGTCTTGCAATTGAAATCAGAGTCAGAATGTCAGCCTGCATCATTGTTCAAATTACAGGATACATTGAAAGCTGTTACTGATAAATTGTCGAACGTTGCGGAAAATGTGATGGGATCGGTCCCAACTCTTGAGTTGAAAGATCCAAAAGGCATAGTGGATTACAAACGGGCTGTGTCTGAATTAGTGACAAAGATTGACGTTGCGACAACACAATTTGAGAATATTGGACAGATAGCTGCTGTGTCTCAGGCCTCGGCCCCTACGACTTCTGTCCCTACAGCCCCTTCCTTGTGCGCAAACGATAATGTATTCCCCCGCTCCTCAGCAGGAGCATCCAGCACCTCGGAGGCTCATTGGCCGATGCCGCAAATGGCACCGATTAGGCCCATAACACCACACGATACATGCGACGTGGAATGCGTGCATAACGTAAATCTAACATACAAAGGCACCGGAGTGCAAGGAAGCTTAGGCATCGGCGTCCCAATGACCCCTAGCGCCCTCAGTCACATCTTACAATCAGTTGAAGGATGCTGTTATCACATTTGCCATGGAATATACTGAGGTTGTGACTGTTATCAAATCCAAAGTGCCGATTGGTTTCAGTACACGTTTGAATACTGCTGTATGGCCTAGAGTGATGCCAGATAGTGACTTAGCGTGGGAAATGTACTTGACTGAGTGTCAGAATATCACACAGGAGATTTTGGGTAGAGGACACCATTCATTTACATTGTTGACTTCTTGTATTCAGGGACCAAAAGAATCCTTCACATCATTTGCTGCACGATTTGAAGAAAAACATAGAGTTCTGTCTGCATGTCGCCCTGATACACCACACATTAATTCCAGTTTCATAATTGACACTGCGGCTAAAAATCTAAATGAGAGATACTGTCAGACATGGGCTGTTGGCCTTCCAGTGATTGAGGACTGGTGTGCATTTTTGAGTTGGGGACTTTACGAAAGCGGGCATTACGTAAAGGGGGCGCACAAGTGGCAGAGATTGTAGCGTTAACAAATGCATTACAGATTGTGGGCCACTCTGACATTCCTGTAAATATCTACACTGACAGCGCATATGCATACCACTCGACCCACACATGGGGTCCCGTCTGGAAGAGCCGTAATTTCACCACGGCTGCTGGGGCTCCAATTGCTCATAAGAATGAAATCAAAAAGCTTTTTGACGCACTGCAATGTCTCACTCCCTCACAGTGCTCTGTTATCAAAGTAACAGGACACAGTTTACAAGCAAAAGACGCATTGGCTAAAGGGAATGATCTTGCAGACAAAGCCGCAAAGGCAGCTGCAGATCAAAAGGGGGAGAATAAGATTAATAAGATTAGCAGTGACGTGACCAACAGACCAGAACAACTGACAGCACAGATAGCGTCCTTTTCATGTACAGAACTGGTCACCTTGCAGGACTTACAAAAGGCTTACCCGACCACCAATGAATACCTTGACAAAATGATGCTTTCAGGTTGTGTCTTTTCAGAACAAGGAATATGGCTAAAGATGGAAAGGTGGTGATGCCAACCCCCCTTGTCCCCATATTGCTGCGAGATTATCACCAATTGGCCCACACAGGGATATCCACTACATGCTCACTGGTAAAAGTACATTGGTATGTCTTTGACCTAACAACTGAAATGGAACTGGTTGTAAAAACCTGCATCCATTGTGCTAAGACAGCACCATATACTCACAAGAACAAAATAACCATGGGGCATGACGAGAGACCCACACGTCCGTTTACTCACTTGCAAATTGATTTTGTAGGGCCACTACCTAAGTCAGAGGGATATGAACATTTGCTTGTTTGCATTGATCGATTCAGCCGCTGGGTAGAAGGCTTTCCATGTCGTACAGCCACTGCTGATACTGTTGCAAAGGTGTTGTACACACACATTCTGCCCAGATGGGGATTCCCTTTACAAATTGACAGCGACCAAGGTTCACACTTCACAGGACGTGTTTTGAAAACCATTCTAAAGAGTCTGGGGATAAAACAGAAACTCCATCTTCCATACAGACCACAGAGCTCTGGTTATGTTGAAAGCCACAACAGAGTTCTCAAAGCAGGTCTTAAAGCCCGCTTGGAACAGCATAGCGGTAAATGGACAGCACACCTTCCTGTTGTTCTACTAATGCAGCATAACACCCCAAACAGAACCACAGGTCTCACGCCGGCTGAACTTCTCTTTGGAAGAAATCTGACTCTGCCAAATGACCCTATACTGACTGCTGAGATTGGTAAAGATAGTCACAGAGTAGCATTGGAGGCTTACTGTCAAGACCTGTCAAGGGAGCCTAGCGCCACCCTTCTGCACACTTTGTTTACACACATATGCATGTACACTGAATATCCGCATACACTCGCCTTGGATTGATTCAAAGATTGATTTGTGGACTATAACTAATGTTCAAAATGTTGATGATTGTAATGTATGTAAGATTCACAGTGACTCCAACCTCCCAAGAGTCCATGCTCCTCCAGGGACACTGAAAATTTGGCCCTTGTAATGTCCAAAACTATAGCCCAGAAATTAAACAAATCTGATTGTTACGTCTGTCACCTACTGCCTCCCAACGGGCGTGGGTGGCCAATGATCGCATCCCCGTATAAACCTGAAGATTGGCAACTTTTCCAAAGTTGTGCGAGTAAACATTTCATCGAAATGGTAAACATGCAAGCCCTCGCTTCAGCAGCAAAATTTATCCAGCACCCCCTTTGTTCCACCAATAATATCCGACTAGATTCTATTTACGATATGAGTGGCGTAATACGCGCTATCGTTGCCCATGAGGCATTAGAATCCCTTTGTAGCATGAATAAAAGTCTACCATGTAAGTGGCATCTAGATAAGGTCAGACTAACATCATTTTACCGTGAAAATAATAAAGAACACTTCTTTGGTGTGTTTCTGTATGACACACCTGCAGGCCCCTGGCAGTGTGGTTGGCAATCTCGGGAAAACGACAGAACAAATGAGACACTCAGAACCAAACTTGTCCAATATCATTGTGGACATGGATGTATAGATCCTCGAACACAAAGATGTCCCGAAGAAAATGAACCAAAATTCGTTGCGCCCACCCCAGTGGTTAGCACAGAAGCCCCTATCTGTCTGTCCTTCGTAGGAACCGGACACAAGCTGGGTAATTCAAAATGTAACATTACGATTCCTGTCAGAGTGAGGAACGCCCCTCTAGTGGTACCTAAATGGTCTGCATTTGCCTGTGGCAAATCCGCATATACATCTATCCCTGTCAATGCTTCAGGAGTATGTTACCTCGCACATCTGATTCCCCCATCGCGTATAGTTACTAAAGAGATCATTGAAGCCCTTAGGAAACCTGTGATGCACAAAAGCAAGCGAGAAATTGAGAAGGTTGAACAATGGCTTGGTGTCTTCCTAGCCCCCCTCGGAATTCGTGATCTACAGAACGACGCATCAACCCTCAGAAAAGCTTTTGAACAAACCGCGAACCAAACACTTAAGACCATGCTTGATGTGCAGGCCGAACTGACGGCAACCCGTGAATTAGCCTGGCAGAACAGAATGGCTCTTGATATCTTATTTGCCGCACAAGGTGGTACTTGTAAAATAATCGGTAAGGAATGCTGCGTTTATATTCCTGATGCAGGCAGTTCCGTTAATGACTTGCGTCAAGTTGTCATCCAATCCAACAAAGACATACATTCGAATCAAGGTTTGCTTTCGGTGTCATGGCAACACAGGGTGGAGGAATTCCTGGACTCTCTGGGAGGATGGACTTGATATATTCTTATGATTTTAGGATCCCTGGGTATGATTCTGATCTCTGCATTTGCACTCATCTGTTGTTGTTGCTACAGTTATCCCATGATCTCTCGTGTGGTCCCACGACCTAGACGTCACACACGCCATAATCAACACGAACAGAGTTTTGAATGTAATGGAACCATTGTATGAAATTATTCCACTCCTGGATGTAATTTTGATACTCATTCGGATTTTTGTAATGTTAAAAGTCAAGTCATTCGGACTTGAAAAGGGGGAATTGATAGCAATAATTTTAGAAGTGTATTCTGCCTCAGACGGCCAGGAAGCCGCCACCATTTGGCATGGCAATGAAACAATAGGGATCATCCTCCCCCGGTGATCAATATAAATTAACTGCTGGTACCCCTGTGGCTGGGGAGAACCTTTTGTTCATGTTTACACTGCAAAGACAAACTTGCCTCAGATAGATTTGGGATGTATATCTGTATGTTATGAAATGTGAATCTATTCATGTTTGGTATCATCTTTATTGTCTCAGTACAAGGAGTACAATAGTCAAAGTGTATGACTGGTCAGGACAATCCATAAGTAATATTTCTGAGTCTTGGTGTCTACATACAACTGGATAGCCACTTCATAATGCTAATTGCCGTAGGTGTGTCCTTGGGCCATTAGACACGATGGCGCCAGGTAAAGAACCAATCACCTTTCATTCTATTGTACTTCAACTGTATGCTCACTTGTATGCAACTCCCATCAGTTAAGTGTATTTAAGTAGAACACTTTCATTGTTTAAGTTAGATTTAATGGTGGATGCTTTCGGGCTGAAACCCTTATGTCTCCCTTGACGTACGCCATTGTAACGATTAAACCTGTTTCCTGAAGTTCCGGAGTCTGACACCAGTCTGCAATTATTACTACAAAACTAATTGCTTTCATACTGTAGTGCAGAGGTAACCTGGTGACAGAAGATAGATGGAGTATATGAACTTTAGATCAAACTCTTTCACTCAGTTTTAAAAGTATCCAGGCCTAGTACTGTAACAAAATCTAATACTAAGCAGAGGGACTACACCAGTACAGCCAGGCTATTGCAGAGATGTGTAAGAGAGAGTGCACTGTGAGGCGCTCATTATTGTGGATAACTCCCAACAGAGTGATGCAGGAGCCTGGTCCACAGTGGAGGCTATTAAATCACTCTGAGGGGAGTTATTCCACAATAATGACCGCCTTGCAGAAAGTTATGCTGCTTATTACACGGCTGCCTATTGAAGATATCTACAGCATGACAACAAAGCATTGTTTATCATTGATTTCACAGTCATTTCAGTTATTAAGATAGATAACAGCTTCTCTGAGAAAAGTAGTCTGTTACCTTACAGATCAGCTGATTAGTTATGGCAATGTTCTGTTTCACTGAAGTGAATGGAACATTCTACAGCATTCTAAAGAGCTGTGTGATCCTAGCAATAAAAGGCTTCCAGAGAGGACGCCTCACCTCTGGCTAGTTTGTCTCTGTGTAGAAACCCCTCTTTGTCCCCACAGGTGACCGGTAACTGGGTCTTATACATGGGCCAGTTCCAGATGTCCTCTCTGCCCCCCTTGATCAGGGGAGAACCTGGAAACAGCATAGCAGGGACTGAGTATGGAAACACAGAAGGGACACACAGAGCAGCAAATCACTCAAAACTTAAACTATCCCATGAGAACCACACATAGTATCTCTAAACACTTTGCCTATTAGTGAGCCGGGAGTAGGGGTTGGAATTGATAAGATTTTCTCAATATCAATCCCATTGTTGATTAATTTTTTTGACTGAGGTAAACCATGTAGAACTGTGTTACCAATTTCAATTTTTGTATTCAGAAAGACCCACTGACCATGGTCTGAAATACTATGCACTGATATGAGGAATTGATAATGTCAGAGGCATATGATACCAGTGAATTGAAGCTTTAGATTTTCTCTTCTACCTAATTCCCGGTTCTAGATACCCACCCCTAGACGGAAGTGACAGACGTGGCCGTGGCTGTGGTCTGGCCGAGGGCATGAGACGTATGCCACCTTCTCCCTCACCAGTGCTGATGTGCCCACTTAAAGCACATGTAGATACATACTACACAGTACACTTACTTTTTACAGCTGTCAAGATCACAACCTCATATACTCAAATTCAACACAGTTGATAGGAGTATGTCTTAGTGTGCTCACATGTACCACACAACAACAACAAGCAACACATAACACCCTCAGTAGCAGTAGGATCTTATCTACTATTGTATTAAGTATGCTAAGTGTAATACCACCTACTAGGTCTAGGACCACTGACAAAACATAACAGTTGTGTGTTTCAAGCAGGGTGCAGAACTGTATACAAAAATGTAATAATAACAGTACAAGTGTGCACGTACTATAAATGAGTTTCTTCTTCTTTTTCTTCTTCATGCTGGTCTCAACTGCTTGATCTCCCTCCTCCTCCTCCTCTCCTTCCTCCCTTTCACTTGTGCTGCTCCCTTTTCTTTTCTGTCTGCTCCTCTTCTTCACCTTTGCTTCTTTCAAGTCTTTATTCTTTCCCTCGGGTTCCTTCTCTTTGCTCGTACTTTCCATCTCCGCTTGACCTCCACTGAATGAAAAAGACCCTGGATGGGAGAAAGAGAAGAACACCAGGGGAGATGTTCAGTCTGCTCCCAAAGACAAATGTTATTATCTCACATTGGCTAAATCCTGATATCCCCCCTTGCCCAATGCCCAGATGAGATGTTCAGTCTGCTCCCAAAGACAAATGTTATGTAATGTTATTATCTCAAAATTGTCTAAATCCCAATACCCCCCTTACCCAATGCCCAAAAAATAGGGTACTCAACCAGAAACAAAGACACAGTAGGACATTAGCATATTTAGTGTGCTTGCCTGTAGACAAGGTGCAAGTTACAGCCAACTGTATTATCACTTATTTTGTACAATAGGAGCTAATGAGATTTACTCACACCTCATGTCAAACATATGACATCTCTCTCTCTCTCTCTCTCTCTCACACACACACACACACACACCATCCATGAGGCTGTTCCTCAGCAGTCTGAGTGTGGGGTACAGCTGCATGATGTGGTCTGTAAACACACACTGCCAGAAGGTCTTCACACTCTCCGGGTGATTCATCTCCAGGGCGTCCAGCACCTCATACACACCCTTCATCTTCTGCTCCTTCGTCTTCATCTTGACCACTCTCTAGTTAGGAAAGGTAACATGCATTCATAAGTCTGCTATGTCTTGTGAGGGATGTCACAGCACAGCCATGCCCTTCAAAACCATTCTGGATTCAGGCTAGTCCTAGTAGCCCTTCCACAGTTGCCGTTTTTCTACACATTAGGCCTACTACTGTAGGCTACAGTAGACTCAGCCTAATGCAAAATTATGGACAAAAATCTAAATACTAAATAGCTTATTGAAGTTTATTGTAGAGATGGGCTATATAGGGCTATTACACAGGGAAATATTAGCCTAATGCCGTGAACGAAAAATGCAGTTTACCTGTTATGCAACTGCATTTTGTAAGGGTCTTTATAAATACAGTAATAAGTAAGTAAAATGATTACCCTACAGAGCACGTTGGGTATACCTGATAGAGCTTCTCAGACACAAGATCGTAGTCCCGTAATTGTCTGAGAAAGGTGTGTGGTTGGTCCATGCACGACATCTCTGTCTTCTTGTGGTGAAAGAAGCGGAGTAACTCCTCCTGCGTGAGGAAGTCTAAAGGGTCCATTGGCACGGGGGCACCAGCTCGATCATTTAGGTTAATTTGCGAAAAACAAACGAGTTTTTTTGACAGTAGCCTGTACTGTCTACTCTGCATTCATATTTTCTTCCGCGAGTGTTTGACAACACAACACGGAAGACATTTAAGTATGACGTTTGGAAAACGAAAGTCAGCAACGGCTGCCTGTTGCCGTGTAGCCTTGAAGCAGAATTTGTTAAACCCTAGGCTACTATGAAAAACAGAAAGACAAAGATGATCTGACTGTTGACTTTTCCCCATGCGACTAACAGCCCTCTTTCAGTTACGGCCAACAATATGAAACTGCTCAAAGCAAAGGCCAGTTTATTTACATTGCAGAGTAGTTCAATGTGCTTTACAAAAGAGTAAAATAAATGGTATAGTAAAAGTATAAAAGGATAAAAACAAGAGAAAGATACAGTAAGTAAAGACATGAAAAGGGTTGACATAACAGTTAAAGTGTAGAGAACTGAAAAAAAAAGAAAAAAAAAACATTAAAAAAAGAGACAAGAGCCAGCTCCATCAGCCTTATATACATCCAACTGACTATTCACCTTGGGCCTGTTGTGTATTAGGCCGACACTCTTGACAGTACAGTAGACTTTTATCCAGTTTGCCCAACATTCTCATTGGCGCAAGCTGAATTGTGGGAGTTTCTTCTAAATGTGTATGTTTGGAGCTACTTTTAACCCTAATGTCCTTTGTGAATATGGCCCCTAAAACAAGTTAACTGACATTAACTCTTCTGAAGTCGGATGATTTAAGAAGTAAATTCATATCAGGCAATTCCTCCACGCACACGCACACACACACACATGCATACATACATACACACACATACAGTTGTGAGATAGTTGTTTCTTGTTCAGATTAACTGTGTCTTCTGCTTCCCCTAGTGCTGAAACACTAATCGCAAAAGTCACAGGGCTGCCCCCTGCAGGTGTTCACAGGTACAGCTCTGAATAAAGATGGTGGTCCAGTTCCTCCAGCAGGGCCAGCATGATGCTGCAGGCTGATTCTCCCTTCTTGAGCACCACGTCAGTGAGGCAGCTCACCTGGTCCTGCAGCACCTGGCTCCTCTGCAGGACCTCCTTCCCCTCCCTTCTGCTCAGCACAGGAGGATTGTGGGCCTGGAGACGGTCTAGAAGGTTTTTCAGGACACCTCTGGAGACTCTGTTAATTAGCCTGGGTTGCACCTGAAACACCCGCTCTGAAGGGAATGATAAAGAGATGAGTGTGTGTGTGTGTGTGTGTGAGAAAGCAAAGGCATATGTGTGTGTACCTTTTGTATGAATTTGTAGATTGTGTGTAGGAGAGAGAGAATTAGAGAGCACCTCTGTGTGTGTGTGTGTTTGTGTTGGGCACAGTTGCCCCCTGGCTCCTGTTGGTTGCCAGTAGTCTCTTCTACGGATCTTGGTTGTCCAGATGGGCTCTGTGTACTGAGAGCTGATGGCCTTCATTTCAAAATGTTCCTCAGGCTGCTCCATGTAAACCTCACAGAAGTTACCAGTGGAGAGCGGACACAAGTTTATCTTCTCAGGATGGATTCTGACAAGCTGGACGTCCACATGTGGAAACTGTCCCTCATCCAGACTGAGCCGACAGTGCTGGGTTTGTCAATCCACACATTTGGCACCAGGTAGGCATGGAAAACCAGGGTTGCAAAGTGGGTGCAGAAGAGCAGCAGCTCACAGTGGACTTTGGGAGAAATCAGATTGATGAATGAATACACCAGTCCAGGCAGAGAGAAGAAGGGGTGGAGAAGCCTGGCATGGTGTTGGGTCAGCTCACACACACACTCCACACACACCCCACTGTCCCGCCCATACAGAACCCTCACAGCATCACACACATACAAAAGATAATTTTGTGTTTTCCATGAAAAGTGACACTTTTATTTACCACCCTGACTTGGAAAAATGAATAGAAAATATAGTCAAGACATTGACAAGGTTAAAAATAATTATTTGTATTTTAAACAATTTTTTCCTTCAAACTCTGCTTTTGTCAAAGAATCCTCCATTTGCAGCAATTACAGCATTGCAGACCTTTGGCATTCTAGCTGTAAATTTGTTGAGGTAACCTGGAGAAATTTCAGCTGACGCTTCTAGAAACCCCTCCCACAAGTTGGATTGGCTGGAGGGACACTTCTTGGGTACCATATGGTCAAGCTGCTCCCACAACAGCTCAATGGGGTTTAGATCTGGTGACAGCACTGTCCACAGGGTATGGCATGGCGTTGCAAAATGGAGTGATAGCCTTCCTTATTCAAAATCCCTTTTACCCTGAACAAATCTCCCACCTTACCAGCACCAAAGCAACCCCAGACCATCACGTTACCCCCACTATGCTTGACAGATGACGCCAGGCACTCTTCCAGCATATTTGCTGTTGTTCTGCATCTCACAAATGTTCTTCTCAACACCTCAAACTTCAATTCGTCTGTCTATAACACTTTTTTCCAATCTTCCTCTGTCCAATGTCTGTGTTTTTTTGCCCATATTAATCTTTTTCTTTTATTGGCCAGTCTCAGATATGGCTTCTTCTTTGCCACTCTGCCCTGAAGGCCAGCATCCCAGAGTCGCCTCCTCATTGTAGATGTTGACATTGGCGTTTTGCGGGCACTATTTAATGAAGCTGCCAGTTGAGGACCTGTGAGTCGTCTATTTCTCAAACTAGAGACTCTAATGTACTTATCTTCCTGCTCAGTTGTGCAGCAGGGCCTCCCACTGCTCTTTCTACTCTGGTTAGAGCCTGTTTGTGCTGTTCTCTGAAGGGAGTAGTACACACCGTTGTAGGAAATCTTCAGTGTCTTGGCAATTTCCCACATGGAATAGCCTTCATTTCTAAGAACAAGAATAGACTGTCAAGTTTCACGTGAAAGTTCTCTTTTTCTGGACATTTTGAGCATTTAATCGATCCCACAAATGTGTTGCTCCAGATGCTCACCTGCTCAAAGGAAGGTCAGTTTATAGCCTCTCTAACCAGCTAAACTGTTTTCAGCTGTGCTAACATGATTGCACAAGGGTTTTCTAATCATCCATTAGCCTTCTGATGCAATGATAAACACATTGTACCATTAGAACACTGGAGTGATAGTTGCTGGAAATGGGCCTCTATACGCCTATGTAGATATTGCACCAAAAACCAGACATTTGCAGCAAGAATAGTCATTTACCACATTATCAATGTATAGAGTGTATTTTTGATTAGTTTAAAGTTATCTTCATTGAAAAAAAATGTGCTTTTCTTTCAAAAATTAGGAAATTTCTTTTGAACGGTAGTGTATGTCTTAGAATCCCCCAAGCAGAGGAAATGTGGCAGGTGGATCTCCTCCAGCTCTCCTGACAGACCAGCTAGTCTGTACTGCATGTGGGGCAGCTCATCAGCCAAGAGATGCCAGTCTGTGAAGCAGTACTGCAGGGTGACTGGAGCTGCA
>PYXC01000725.1:25000-120000 GCA_015244755.2 Tenualosa ilisha
CTTTGACACGTTAGTTAAAAAGATCTGAATAGAGGGATGGTATTTATAGGACGTTTAATTTCAGCTCAGATGTGTTGTGTGTTAACACTCACACTAGTTTCTCCAACTTGCAGTGGGGATTCTTGAGAAGGTCTGAGAGATGCTGAACTCCTGCATCATGAAGCCTATTGTCACTTAGGTTCAACTCCTTCAAACTGCATGTGTGTGACCTGCTTGCTGATGCTAAAGCAGCACAGCTCTTCTCTGTCAGTAAACAGTTCCTCAGCCTGAATATTTATGACACATAATGACATGTCTGATTATAACATTCACAGACTGTATCTCCAATTGCACACACATACAGATACATTCATGCACGCACACCTGTGGCGTGCGGTCAGGTTGGGCAAGGTAGGCAGTGTCTGTCCTGGCAGATCCAGAACATGATGAATTCCTGTAAATATATTAAACTCATAAAACTACTCATAAAACTATTGTAAATTTGCTAGTATCAAGTTCAGTATAATTGTGCACATTTATGTTTAAGTTAATAAGCATCTAGAAGCAAACTGCCGTGATTCACGGCACGCTTCGTCCAATTTCCCTGACAGGATGTAGGCAGAAGATTTCCTGCTTGTCTCCCCGTTGCCTTAACGGGCGTGCATTTCGGGGGGTTTCCGCATGCGTACTGAGCCTTTATGTCAAATTCAACAGAGGAACATAGCACAGCATATGGTTAGCGGTTAGCTACGTGAAGGCACTGTTTATGGGTATCTACAAAGTAGACGGAGAGATGCTTCATCAAGGCCATCAGCATTCAGTGATCCACGTTCAAATGTACGGATTATCAAACTAAGTACATTCAAGAGGCTACAAAAGGTATGATATATGTACAGACTTCAAGGAAACCTGTCAATTTGAATTTGATTGCCAGCAAAACTGTCTAATTTCCAAACATGAAAGGAGTATAGTTCATGTTTTGAAATTGGTATCTTGTTTCTAGTGGTTCACAAATTAACACCGTTTGTGGTATTTTATAGTGGAAACTTTTTCAGATTTTAATTTGCTACACAGGCCACATGCCATCTCTGAGTCTGAAGTTTAAGGTGTTGATGAACAAAAACCACAAATACTCACTCTAGTTTTTCCAGTTTGGACTGGGGATTCTTGATGAGGTCTGAGAGATGCTGAACTCCTGCATCATGAAGCTCATTGTGACTCAGGTTCAGCTCCTTCAAACTGCAGGAGTTTGATCTGCCTGCTGACGCTAAAGCAGCACAGCTCCTCTCTGTGAGGAAACACTGCCACAGCCTGGGGAGACATAATGACTTGTCTGATTAGAACACACACACACACACACACACACACACTCTAACAAACACAACACACACTGAGACAGACACCAGGCCAATGAAAAATTCTGAAATTGAACTCAACATTCAGTGGACCTTTCTGAGTCTGTTAATTATTGCTGGGTAAACAGCCAATCGAACGGTCTGATTTTCAGAAGCCCCGGCCACGCTGCACCCATATGTATCCCCCAAACAAAGTAAAGTCTTGCTACAGTTGTTAGCGGCCTCTCTGGTCTATCAGTCGCAGGTAGTCTGTAATTATAGTAAACAGCATACATCAACATGGGTCAAATGTGTGTGACATGTTTTTAATGCTAAATCGCTTTTGTCCAATCTGTAGTCAGAATCTCAAGACTCTAAATGCGACTAGCACACTGTCAGTCTGTTGTGGTCATACCACTGACAGGTTTTAGGTCATTTTCACTCAATATCACACTCACTCTAGTTTCTCCAGTTTGCAGTGGGGATTCTTGAGGAGGTCTGAGAGATGCTGAACTCCTGTGTCATGAAGCTCATTGACACTCAGGTTCAGCTGCTTCAAAATGCAGGAGTTTGATCTGCATGCTGACGCTAAAGCAGCACAGCTCTTCTCTGTGAGGGAACAGTTACTCAGCCTGGAGTGACATAACACATAGTCATTTCTGATTATAACACATAGTGCACTCAGCCTGGAGAAACACAGTATGTGATGCGGATTAGGACACAGCATGGTTATGACATTCATAAGGTACCTCTAATCGTGCACGCACACACACACACACACACACACACACACACATTTATGTAGCCCACTCACTCTTCAGTCTGTTCTCCCAAACACACAAATCAGCTGCGTTGTTGTTGTGTGTTAACACTCACACTAGTTTCTCCAGTTTGCAGTGGGGATTCTTGAGGAGGTTTGAGAGATGCTGAACTCCTGCATCACGAAGCTCATTGTGACTCAGGTTCAGCTCTTTCAAACTGCAGGAGTTTGAACTTCCTGCTGACGCTAAAGCAGCACAGCTCTTCTCTGTGAGGGAACAACTATACAGTCTGGGGAAACAATAACACATAATGACTATAACAGTCACATTGTATCTCTAAGTCAATAGTTCCCATACATTGACTAGGCTGTGGCAGTCCACCATAGTCTAATTTCTTTGTCTTGCCATAATCTAAATATGGATGGCAAACACATATATCAGCCAAAACCACATTTCTGTCAGTCTCCTATTTGCACTGTTCTTTCACACTGTTGTAATCAAACCACTGGGAGAGTGCCATACACACTCCAGATGCCCCACCATCTAATTTGAGCACACACACACACACACACTGTGAAAGATGGCATGTGTGTGTCATTCCTAGGTTACAAATTACAAACGACAAGGATGCTGCCTATGACTGAAATGATACTATGAGAAAAATCTTTTCTTCATGCTATATGTATGAAAATGTGAAATATTTCATGTAAAAACCATAAATTTGTGCAATCAGGAGAAGGAAATATACCGTCTACTGACATCCATCGTAATCTGTAACTAGCATGTTCGATTTAACATTTAGCTTTTTTTGTGATTAACATGTTTTATTAGAGAATGCATATAATTTTATGCTTGTTAACAATTTTGCGCAATTTCACATTAACACAAACAACAACTTCATTTAGCTTGTTAACTTACAGCAATAAGTCCTCTCTTGTAACAAATAAAATAAATATTTCCGATGACAAAGTTTTGTCCAATATATCATATTAGATGAATGTAACGATCACACAATGTTAATTTACGTTCTGGAGATATAACTTGAGATAACTCTCCATTCCTCTGCCACTAACTAACCCTAACTTGAGGACGTGTCCACACAAAGTCAGAGCTGATGTGCGATTTGATCATTGCCACCAGTTCCTCTCAGACTGATAAATGCTGAGCTTTGTGTGGGAAGGGCAGTCAATCCAGTTCATACAAACGAGTGCCACAGTGTTTACTCACACACACACAGATCAGACGTGTTGTTGTGTGTTAACACTCACACTAGTTTCTCCAGTTTGGACTGGGGATTCTTGATGAGGTCTGAGAGATGCTGAACTCCTGTGTCATGAAGCTCATTGTCACTCAGGTTCAGCTCTTTCAAACTGCAGGAGTTTGATTTGCCTGCTGATGCTAAAGCAGCACAGCTCTTCTCTGTGAGGGAACAACCTCTCAAGCTGGAGAAACACAACACATGTCTGATCATAACTACAGAACACACACACACACACACACACACACAGAGTTTAACCCCTATAATTTATCATCATTCATTCATCACAGGAAGCTATCTATATGCACACCTCCTCACCATCCTTACTCTTGACCAGAGTGACACACACAACAAGACACAGAAACAAACACCACACATGCTGTACACACACACACACACACACACACACACAAACCCCTGACAGACCCAAGACAGAAACAAATACCACACATGCTGTACACAAACACACACACACACTCAAACCCCTGACAGACCCAGGACAGAAACAAACACCACACATGCTGTACACACACACACACACACACAAACTCCTGACAGACTGAAGACAGAAACAAACACCACACATGCTGTACACACACACACACACACACACACAAACCCCTGACAGACCCAAGACACAGAAACAAACACCACACATGCTGTACACACACACACACACACACAAACACACACACACACACACACACAAACCCCTGACAGACCCAAGCTGTGATTGAAGTAACTGAAACTACAGTCCCAGGCTGCCCTTTTCCGGTCGGTCTTCATGCCAACTGTCCCCTCCACCCAGTCCCCAATCCTTCCCAGAGCAGCACTGGTTCAGTGCACTGCAGTTGGTAGCCATTAGCTAACAGCTAAGCTCCAGCAGAGGCCTCTGCACTATTCCATTACCCCCCTTTCCTTCCCTCCTCCAGCTCCTAAGGAGAAATCAGGCCTTAACAGTTGTCACACTTAAGAAGAAAACTTAAGGTTTGTGCAACTGGCCCTTGAGCTTTAGTAGTTTATCATTCTCTGTAACCTCCACAGATTTAGGACCAAAGTAAACCGATGTAATCGGTCAGATCTTGGTTTAAATTTCTTAAATTATTTCATTGCATGCCTTGGACACAGCATGTCTTACAATTGACAAAATATAATATGGTGCAACAACTCATTAACTATCACTTTCTGTTTCAGTTATACTCACTCAGCTGATGTGGATGATGTAACCACTGGTCCCAACCTCTGAAGAACTTCATCTGCACTGAGGAGTTCCGTCTGGTCTTTCTCTGGAGTCTTTATGTATTTCTGCAGGCCAAACTCATCCAGCTGCTCCTTTGGAATCTTCAACTTAAACTCTCCTGTCTTCCACTGTCGTTGTAGGAGCATGACTACAGATAGAGTCCCTGAGCTCCTGTCAGTGTTCTCCACTACAGCATGGTGACCCAGCTCATTCAGACAGTAGAACAGGTTGATCTTTCTGCTGGAAGCATTCAGCCTTGTGATTTTGTGTTTGATATACTGGACTAATTTGTCTGAGCTCTGTGATTGGCTTTTTGTCTGTGGCAATAGGTACATTAAGAGATTCTGATTGGACTCCAGTGAGAGGCCCAGAAGGAAGCGCAGAAAAAGGTCCAGGTGTCCATTCACACTCTGTAAGCTCAGACCCACTGCAGTCTTGTGTAGGTCATCGAGTGTTGCAGCTCTGAACAAAGCAGAGAGCTGAGTGGTTTGTTGTTGGTCAACCATGTTTCTGTCTGTGCTGCTGAAGCAGAGGAACATGTATACAGCTGCAAGAAACTCCTGAATGGTGAGATGCACAAAACTGAACACCTTCCCCTGGTACATCCCAGACTCCTCTCTGAAGATCTGAGTACACACTCCTGAGTACACAGAAGCTTCAGTGACATCAATGCCACAGTCTCTCAGTTCTTCCTCATAGAAGATCAGATTGCATTTCTCTAGCTGTTGGAAAGCCAGTTTCCCCAGTTTGAAAATCATCTCTTCATCTGTCTCTTTTCTCCCTGTGTACTTTTCTTTTTTGATGCTGGTCTGAATGATCAGGAAGTGTGTGTACATTTGAGTGAGAGTTCTTGGCATTTCTACTTTCTCTGATTGATCTGATGTTTGCTCTACTACAGTGGCTGTAATCCAGCAGAAGACTGGAATATGACACATGATGTAGAGGCTCCTGGATGATTTCAGGTGTGTAATAGTTCTAAGGGCCAGGTTCTCATCCCTGATTCTCTTCCTGAAGTACTCCTCTTTCTGTGGGTCACTGAATCCCCTTATTTCTGTCACCTGATCCACATACTCTAGAGGGATCTGATTGGCTGCTGCTGGTCGGGTGGTGATCCAGAGGAGAGCAGAGGGAAGGAGATCCCCCTTGATGAGATTCACTACCAGCACGTCCACTGAGGCTGGCTCGGTCACATCACTACACATTGAGATGGAGCCGAAATCTAGAGGAAATCGGCACTCGTCAAGACCATCAAAAATGAACATGACGTTGTGCATGAAACAAGCAGGGACTCTTGAATCTTTCATCTCCGGGAAAGCGCCCTGGAGAAGCTCCACCAGACTGACTTTCTTGTCCTTCATCAAGTTCAGCTCTCTGAAAGGAAGGGGGAATATGAAATGGACATCCTGATTGGCTTGTCCTTCTGCCCAGTCTAAAATGAACTTCTGAACAGAGACTGTTTTTCCAATGCCAGCCACTCCCTTTGTCAGCACCGTTCTCATGGGTTTGTGTTGTTTGTGGGATGGTTTCAAAATGTTTCTGTTGTGTCTCGATGCCGCACACTGCCAGTGGCTGCAAGGTTGGAAGACTGTCATTATCAAAATCATTAATCACCAGAAATGACATGATATTTGAATGTTACATACAGAAATGTCGTGATATTTGAATGTTACATACCACCCTTTTCTCCACTTTTGAAAGATGTCACTGCATTTTATTGGTCTGCTTTGTGATGCTTGAACCCAGGATGCTCTTTCTATCTGTCTGACCTCATGTTCATCATTGATCCCTCTGCCTCCTGTGATGCAGAGCTCTGTGTAGATCTCATGGAGGAGTCTAGTTTCTCCCTGATTGGTTGTTCCCTCAACCAGATGTTGAAACTTCCTCTTCAGAGTGGATTTGAGTTTCTCCTGGACCTCTGCCTCCTCTGGAGTCCATCTGAATCAGTGCCAGAATCACAGTTCAGAAAAGCAAGACATAACAATATTCCAGAAGTTTCATGCTTTATTTCTTTCTGTCTGCGGCCCTGATACATTGGTCCTGACCATTAAAGTGGAACACTGGAACAATTTGTCCTTCCAGTCTACAGCTATGTGGAAAGAAATAAAGAAAAATGGTGCAAATTTGACAGATCTGTCTGAGATATCAGAAGTGTGGCCTGTGGTCTAAAATACGATTTTCACAGGGCAGTCATTTATGGATCTGAAATAGGGTTGACAGTATAATAAATGCAGAGGTGACATTAATTCTGACAGATTTATTTGCTGTTCTTTTTCTGAATGAATGTGCTTCTATTCATTGGTGGATGAATGAATGACCCTCAGTATTTTCACTGTAGGATACACTGCCAATATCTCCACAGTCTTGCCTGTCATAGTCACATGTAGACATGCCCTCTTTAGGCTCTCTGCTCCTCTCCTTATCCCCATTTGAGTCCATGCCCTCTGTGAAAAAAACATACACCAAAAATGTTGTTTTGTTGTACACCATTTGAACCCATTTTTTGATGTGGAAAATACCACACAATTGCTATTTTTTATCAACAATACAAATGTGTTTAAAGGTGATTTTCTTACCAGCAGCCTAAAATCTGTAAGTCTCGCCTTGTTTCCACTTTAGCAGCCAATTCATTAATAAATCAATAAAAATACAATAAAAGGTTTACAGGAAGCAAACCCCTCATACAGAGCCTGCCATTGAGTCCATGTACAACACATCAGCAACCTATACTCATTTGAACCTGCTGGAGCTAATTGGTTTTACTTCCCAGAGGAAGAGTTACGGAGCTGTCCAAATACAGCAAACACAGGCAATAGCCTACTTTATGTGCTCAGACTCTGTAGTCTTGTTGCTCATGATGTAAAAGTCTGGCCAATGACAACACTCAACCAAAAATTTAAAAATTTATTCCAGCATCATGTTGGATGCCACTGACAGAATAAACCATTAAATTATATATATAAAAATGATTATAATACATATAAAATAATCATATATATATATAAAATAAACCCTTTTAAATGATTTAAAAGCAAGTTGGCCTACTTCTATACTTTAACTATAGGCTCGTCTGGAGTCAGTCAACCCCTAGCCCTGTTGTTCGAGGTTGGTGAGGGCTGTCGGTATGCTACTTCCGGAATTAATAACGGTTGTCTTAACCCTGGGTAGGCCTGATGCAAAAACACACCACACCGAATAAAAAGAAAATTATCTCTTGTTATTTCAAAGATAATTGATCTTTATGAGCAGCACATCATTGCTCACACATTATGGGGTTTGTATCCTCGTACCAAATTCCTGCAGATGATAGACCTAGTGGGGGCCGAGAATCTCTGTATCACCGAGAGAGAACAAAGAAAACCAAGTTTGCTGGACGAAATGTGTTCACCTGTGCGAGGTATTTAGGGTCCGGCGGGAGGACGTAACGTTAGGCTACACTCGGTGTAAAGGATAGGTATGCTATGGCTAACAATATGGCCTTCTGAATAACTTTGAATAAATGTCACATAGTTCATATTCCAAGCTGCCTACCTTTTCGGCAACCGAAGACCGAGCGAATTATGTAAAAGTCCAGCTGTAACAACTTCCACTTTCGCTGACTGTTCTCTGGAGCCGCACATAGGCGCTCCGTAACCTTTATTGTATTGCATCGCCCCCTGCCGTTCAAATAACTTTTGTTTATTCTGCCGGAATGCTTCTTTATGTCTAAGCCTCTAGGCTTTCTTAAAGGTGTCTCTTGCCGCTTTCTCTTTCTTTCTGTTGCCGCTGTCTGACCCACAGTCTGTTTGGGGTATCTCCGTCCATGTCAGCTTGTTATAATGCTGGTCTATTCCATTTCTACAAACCTGTTTGTAGGTGCTGGTTTCTCCCTGAATGACTAATAAACAACAAAGAACTTATGTCTCGGTCCAAACACAATATTTCTCTGTGTTCAAAATATAAATATACACCTCTGTAGCATAACCTACAGAAATCTACATGTGAGCTTTTTGTTTGTATGATTTTGACGATAGACACAGCAGGGGGCAATAGAGAGCTGTCCTGCTTCACAAAATCATTTAGCTCACCAAAGGCAAGCAGATGTTTATTCACTGATTACCGTACTGCCAGAATGCTTGCTTATCTGAAATACTGTGTGTGTGTGTGTGTGTGTGTGTGTGTGTGCAAGTAAAAGTATGACTGATATGATAAGCATGATAGACTACAGTATGTCTATGGTTTTAGCTGGGCATCATAATAATTCCAAAATACTGTCCCACAACATTATACGGTAGACAAGCCATAGGTGGCTGTCAAAAGTTGGCTGTTGTGAGGAGGGGTCAGTTGCACCCAGGGCTTCTAGGAAGGAGAGTCAGGTGTTCTGAAGGTAATCCATGTGGAATGACTCACTACCGCACACACACACACACACACACACACACACACACACACACACACACACACACACACACACACACACATCCACACACAGACACACAGCCCTGCATGCTGGAGTGTGGTGACATCTATCTGGGTAAGCTGTTATATCTTTGTTGTTTATTTATTTATTTGTTTTGTTCATTTGTGTGTTTGTGGGGAATAAATGATGCAAGAGGTCATCACACTTTTACGATTAACAATGCAGACACAACGCATAGAATAGTTTAAACACAACATGCAAAGTATTTTAATAATTATATGATTTACTGATGAAGCAGATTTATGCAATAGATTACAATAGAGAGGAAACACACACAGACACACATACACACTCACCATATTCTGTGGCTATTATATGGGAATAGGGAATGCTTTGGGATATTCATCTACATGGAATCAGATCTTCTGGTGGTATAATATATAATCTGACCTGATGTACATAATCTCATTCAGTCCCAATGCATACTCCATGGGAGAAATGCAGGGGTACACAAGTCTGAGAGTTACTGCAGGAGATTTTGATATTGTGTGTCTGTGTGTGTGTGTGTGTGTGTGTGTGTGTGTGTGTGTGAATATGTCTCAATGTGTAGGGCGTGTTAGGAAAGATGTCAACTGTGATTGAATATTTTTTTTATCTCTCTCAAAAATGTATCTTATTTTAATCAGATGATGATAAGGCTTCATGACTCTTTTGTTTTATCCACTTCAAACTGATTTTTCAAAACACTGGATTCTGCTGGAACTTGTAAATGTGATTAAAAAAAGGATAAAAACATATAAAGATAAAAAATATAAGATCCAAGAGACAACCCTAGTGGTGGTGCTTCATCACAATCACAATCACATCCAAGAGACAACCCTAGTGGTGATGCTCCATCACAATCACATACAAGAGACAACCCTAGTGGTGATGCTCCATCACAATCACATACAAGAGACATTGATTTGCGGTAAAAAAGGATCTTAAGTGCTCAGCATGACTTATTTTTCAGGCCAATGATTAGTTTGCTTTACCAAATGTATCATTATCATTATCCTTACACAAAACCTCAGTTTGACAGACTGAGTTGATTCTGACTCAAAGTCATTTTACACCCCCCCCCCTCTCCTCTCTTTCACACACTCCCTTCCCTCTCTACTCACCTCTCAGAGTAAAGGGGAAACAAAGACCAAACCAATACAATAAATAGTAACCCGTAATAGTAATAGATAGAAAACAGGAGTATTTCACATGATCCATCCTGCATTACTGTCACCTTTCACAGAAGAGACTTTCTCTAGTCGCAACATCAGCTTCATTTTAATGTAACTAACAGATTCATTTCTAAAATTCATACTAATTCTTTTTGTTAGGAGTTCATTTGAGTCTTAGTGTTCTTTCTGAATAAGGCAAACTAGATGAACTGACAGATGAACAAGATAAGAAGTCAGAGCACATTCATATTCACATCTGCATCTTGTTTGAAACTGATTCCTGTGAGACAAGACACATGTGGAGTCAAGTCTGTTTCACCCCAGACTAAATGAACATAATGACCTTATCATGAAGACCTTAATGAACTGGAAAATCAAAACCTACAATAATAGGTTCCTGCTCAACCAGACAAACAGCTAACCCTTGTGAATTCAGGGTCAGGCAGTTCCTAAACAAACACAAACACACACACACACACACACACACACATACACACACAAAGAGTGCGGAAGAGTTGCTGCATGTTCACAGTGTCACCCAGTGCTGTCACACTAATCAATCACAGGGTGACAGGGGCACCCCCTGCAGGTGGTCACAGGTGCAGCTCTGAACAAAATTGGTGGTCCAGTTCCTCCAGCAGGGCCAGCATGATGCTGCAGGCTGATTCTCCCTTCTTGAGCACCACGTCAGTGAGGCAGCTCACCTGGTCCTGCAGCACCTGACTCCTCTGCAGGACCTCCTCCCCCTCCCTTCTGCTCAGCACAGGAGGACTGTGGGCCTGGAGACGGTCTAGAAGGTTCTTCAGAACACTTCTGGAGACTCCGTCAATTAGCCAGGGCCGCACCTAGAAACACCCGCTCTGAAGAGGATGAGAGAAGAGGGTCTTTATGTCAAAGTAGGAACCATGGACTTAGTTAGGTTTAACAGTGACTGAAGCGTCCCTAAAATGATCCTAGACTGTATGGTGATACGAGAGAGAGCGAGCGGGGGAGAGAGAGAGAGAAATATATGTGTGTGTGAGGGAGAGAGTAACTATTTTTGTGTGTACTGTGTGTGTGTGTGTGTGTGTGAGAGATTACCTTATTTTGGGTTGCAGCCAGTTACCTCCTGGCTGATTCCCTGTCCAGGGCTCCTGCTGGGCAGCCAGTAGTCGTCTCTGCGGATCTTGGCTCTCCAGATGGGGAGTGTGTCCTGAGAGCTAATGACCTCCATGTCAAACTCCTCCTCCGGGTGCCTCATGTAAACCTTACAGTAGTTACCAGAGGAGAGCGGCCACAGGTTCATCCTCTCCGGAAAGATCTCTGACGAGCACAATGTCCTCACGCTCACACTGGCCTCCAGCCGGAGGGAGACCACAGCTCCGGATTTTTGGATCCTCACACTGTTTGCTTTCTCCTCTTGGTAAATGGCTCAGACATGTGCCGGGTCATTTGGCACCAGGTAGGCATGGAGAACCAGGGGAGGGGTGTGGGTGCAGAAGAGCAGCAGCTCACAGTGCACTTTGGGAGAAAGCAGATCTGTGAAGTAATACATTGGACCTAACGCAGAGAAGGAGGGGTTGAGAGGCCTGGCATGGTGTCGGGTCAGCTCACACACCTCCACACACACGCTATTGCCCTGCCCATGCACAACCCTCACAGCATCACTCACAGATGCTTCAGAATCCCCCAAACAGAGGAAGTGTGGCAGGTGGATCTCCTCCAGCTCTCCTGACATGAGCCTAAATTCCATCAGAGGACCAGCTGGTCTGATCTGCATGAGGTGCAGCTCATCAGCCAAGAGATGCCAGTCTGTGAAGCAGAACTGCAGGGTGACTGGAGCAGCACATGACCAGCGCAGACCAGACTCTGAGCACTCATAGCTCCATGCAGGAGAGCTCAGGCTGTAGGTGGAAATAGCGCACAGTGTGCAGGCGGCTGTTTGCCGGCATTTTTAAATCATAGCTGTCCTGCCTGTTGCTATGCTCATTGCCACCACTGTATGTACCGTTTCATTCACCGTTTCAAGTTTCATTTCCATTGTCATTAATCATTATTTGCCATAGTTTAATCACACAGGGCCAAGCTTAGCTTTTGGGGGTGCAGAGAAAGACCTACCAGCATTTCTAGATGGCTTTGTTTGCGTGTCTGTGACTCATTCAAAATATTATGTTAAAACACTGTCATTTTCATATCTCATCTGCATTGTCATTGTCTGTTATCAAAGAGTTAAAAAAGTAAGCACACTGGCTGTTAAAAACATTTATTGGTTAAAACATTTATCAGTACAAATCAGTTCACAACACTTGATTGGAAGTTAATTTTGAGGGCCTAAGGAGTTGTTTTGTGTGTGTGACAATTATTGTATATGTTTTGTGTGTTATGTGTTTTTCCTTTGATTTATTATTTGGTAGTAATTGTGTTATTATTTAGTTAATTGATCATTTTTGGCAGTGGAGCTATCCAGGGGTGGGGCTACGGCTAGCTATGCTCTATTAGGCCCCAGAGCCTCAGTATGTCATGTTGTTGCAAGTTGCTGCATAGTGGTTCAGGGTCTGAGGACGTAGCCTGGCTACCTATGCCTGTTTATTTTGTCTTTTGGATAGTTTTTGTTTTGCATGCATGTTTTGCGCTGTAAATATGTATATAAAGTATATTTATTTATGTTCTTAAGGAAAGAGAAAAAGGAAAAAAACTAAACAAAAGCTTTTCGTTCAAAACTTTGTGGTCTCCTCCGTCTTCTCCACTGCTGTGGCTATCCTGCCACAGGCAGCAATGTGTTGATTCTCCCTTTAACACACACACACACACACACACACACACACACACACACACACACAGTGAAAAGAACGCTATAATCATCAGTTTCATCTAAATTCATCTGAGCATATAAAGGTTAGATTTAGATAGTCTCTCTCTCACACACACACGCTCTTATCTCTCTTTCTCACACACACTCTATCTCTATCTCTCTCACACACACACACACACTCTACCTCTATCTCACACACACAGTCCATCTCAATCTCTCTCTCTCACACACACACTCTCTCTCTCATTCTCTCTCTCTCTCACACGCACACACTCTCTCTCACACAAACACACACACTCTCTCTCTCACACACAAACACACACACACTCTCTCTATCACACAAACACACACTCTCTCTCTCTCTCTTTCTCACACACACACACACACACACACTCAACCAGCCATGTTTGTACACAAAACCCCTACACACTTTCTACGTACAGATGAATACAGTACATGCTTAATTCCACAGGCCATCCACACAAACATACAACACACACACACTTGAATTATATGGTAAAGAAATCATAGGGATTCAGACTATGAATATGTATGTGTGTTGACATGTAAGAGTTTGGTTCATACGATGCATAAAGATCAGATATGGAGGTTCAGATGGCACACGCTGCAATGTATGTCATGTATTACATTATGTTAGTAATAATGACATTATTTTCCTTAGAGCAGCACATCTAGTTTAAACATGTTTTTACTTTTTCAAATAATAGCAGTAATGATGTGTATGTGTGTGTAAGCTCATGGCCCACCTGTGTTTTTTCTCCTTCCCATGCGGGTCTGGGCTGCCGTGTGTTTGGCCGGCCACGTCCATCCCCGCCTCCTCATTGGCTGAGCCCATGACTGCCTTCCTCAGCTCCTCCAGCTCTTTCTGCATCCGCTCCATCTGGGAGAGCAAAGCTGCTCTTTCCACCTCCAGACTGGCCAGCTGCATCACAAACAGGCACTTTATTGCTGCATTGTATTGGATTTCTCCTTCATTTAGCCAGGAAGGGACTGGGATTCTAAGCAGCACAAAATTGTTCGCTTTTCATCTCTATCCGTTTCTGTTGTGTATGTGTGTGTATATCTTGTGTGTGTCATGTCACAGATGCTACAGGAAGCCTGAATTTGCTACGGGATAAAGTGTCTGTCTGTCTGTCTCATTGAGGTACAGTATCCCTGCTGGCAGGGAGTCCTGGTCAAGATTGGTCTAGGTTGTTGGATATAGCTAATGGTTACAGAAGTGACTGTAACTATACTATAGTCTAATCAAGCCAGGCTTTTGAAACGAGCACAGATGTACTCCAGTATACTCTAGTCTAATCAAGACTCAGGCTTTTAAAACGAGCACAGATGTGCTGTTAAATCATCACACAGTGGTGCCACATGCCTGAAAAAAAAATCTACAAGCAGTTCTGCCATACTCAACAGAAGAGGACAAAAGTTTGAATTTAAAGCGTCTCCTCTCTCACCTTGTTTTTCAGTTCATCTCGCTCCATGTTACTCTGGTCCAGCTTTCTAAGCAATAGGTCCACCTGCAGGACCAGTTTATCGTCCACGTTGACCTGCGCTGAGAACGATGCCTCTTCCCCTGTCTGCTGTTTCTGTGGTGGTCCGCTGTTGATCCCTTCCCCTTTGTTCTTCTCTTCCCACTGTCTCTTTTCCTCCGCCAGAGCATCCCTTTCTTTCTGAAGCTGCTCTCTTTGTTGTTGGAGACTTTTGTGATCCCCTTCGCCCTCTGCATAATGCGTTTGGCAAGCCTGATGGCTCTGTTCCTTGACTGACTGTTGGGTGAGTTCCAGAACGTTCTGCTCCAGGTCCTTGACCTTGGCCATGAGCTGCTGCACTTTGGTCTGGTAGGCGTCTCTCTCCAAAGCTGTCTTCTCCATCAGCTGGTCCTGCTGCTGCTGCGCCTCAGCCAGCGGGACGTTGTTAACGGGGGTCGGCTCTTGGGGATGCACCACTGCCACCCATCCCTCGTCTCCATCTCGTGCTCGTGACAGGCCCACCTCTGTACCTCCCTGTCTGTCATGTGCTGTGTTTTTCACCTCCTCGTTCTTCTCCCAAATGGCCACACTGGTTTCTGTCTGGGTGGCTGTACTGACCTCTGCCCACTCTGGGCTCAGAGCTCCATGGGTCAGGGTCGCTGGAGACGTTTTGGTTCTGGGCACTTCTGGGGCGGTGGCGTCAGAACACTCTACATCACTGGTCTGCTCAGTCTTTACCCAGGAGATGGTTGGCGTCTTGGGTTTGGGGGTACTTGTGGTTTCATCAATGATAACGTCGTCATCACTGTCATGTTTGATGTTACTGTGGACGGCCTCTGGAGTCAGCCATGCTGCAGCAGGTGACAATGCGATAGCAGCTTCAGACCCAGGAGAATAACCATTTCGTGCTTGCTTTGCCTCTGCACCCTCTAACTCTGCGCCTTGCTTCCTCTTCATTCTAGGAGTTCTGTATGTGAGTTTAATATGATTCATTTCAAACAACAAGTCTAGGATTAAATATTCATTATGAGATCCATGATCTCATCCTTATGCTAAATATTAGTGCGCTAAAATGAAGGAACAAAGATTTTTGACAGAAGGGTATTTGTACTGTTCAGCATTGTTTTTAAAAGCGACCAACAGATTAAACAAATTGGTCATACAGAGGATTGAAAAGAGATCTGTGTACCTTGAAGGTGTGGAGGGCCAGCCCTCAGACCCCGTGAAGTCTGTGGAGTCAGAAACATGTTCCATGAAACTCAGTGCACAGGGAAATGTCAGCCTCATTATCCGTATCAAGAAGAATAACACATTATCCTCTCACCTGTCTGACTCAGGACACTGGAGCCGTTGGGGGAGTCTGCTGCCATTTCACTCTTCTGTGTTGACAGCAAACACACACACACGCACACACACACACACACACACACACACACACACACACACACACACACACACACACACAGCATTCAAAGGTAAGGTACATAGCAACTCTAGTTATACACCAGCCTCAGCTTCTTTTTGTTTAGGGTTTCACAGCAGTTCATCACTTGAGAGACCCATTAAGCTCTTTTCATCCATCTGATTCATTTGAAACTTTGGCTGAAGAATATGCACTATCAGCACGCCTTTCCATCAAGGCAACTGTTCTAACCAGCAGTGGCATCAAAAAGTAATGCCAGTGCAACATGTTCTAATAACTTATAAAACATTTATAAAACATCTATTAACGGATACAGGTACAAATGCCAGAAATGCCCAAACTGCATTACACCCTGTGTGCATCAAGAGTTAACCCACACCCCTCTAGTGAACTGAGCTGATATTTTTGCATTTATATGATAGATAGATAGAAGATTGAATGTACATATTAAATGTTTCCAGGCCAGGATTTCTTGTTCAAATAGTAAGAAATGCACATTAAAATGCTAGATAGAGACCTGGTTACTGACTTCTCCTACCATTATTCACACTGGGCAATAAAGCACTTGTACTGTCAGTGTGCCTGGCTGTCACGGTCGGCTTCTCTGAGTCTCACGCAGCCTAGCCTGGTATAAAACCAGACCCTCGTTCTACACTTTTGTTTCATACAGAGAGTCTGGACATTTGGTAGTGAAATGCGATTCCTTGCTTTAGGTGTTTAAGTTTAAATAAGACTGCATCAGTCCGTTACTGATAGCTGACCTTAATTTATAGCATTTTAGCTCTGCATTCACAACGCCTCCCTCTGTTCGCTGATTGGATCAGGTTAAAATGCCTCCTGAGACAACAAGCTCAATGGGATCAAATCCAGACTAGCACTGTAGGGAGATGATAATCAAGCGGAGCTGCTAGGAAGACAAGGCCAGGCTAGTGGCAGCCCAAAGGGTGTCCTAATCACCCACCCTCACACAGTGCTTTTGGCTGCCTGATCATCCGTTGTCCCAATCGCCAACTGTCCAAATACCCACAGACCCAGTAACCCTCAATGATTCTTTAAGTTCAAAATAAATGTATTAAATCAACCACAGACTCAATGCTGTGTCAGCCCCAAGGGCATCCCAGTTACCCACAGACCCAAAATATAAAAAGAGATGCCATTTCCCTTTTTTTTAGAAAAAAGATTATCTAAGCTATTTTTCTTTGCTGGACTATGGAGATGTGACTCTATCATGCCTCTATCACCACTCTTACAGGAGAAATCTGGTGTGAATCAATCCGTAGCCCTGTTGTTCGTGGTCACCGAGTGCTGTTGGTAGGAAAAACAACAAGAAAATGGCCACAACCACTGACCCAATCAACTACTGACCCAATGACCCACCAATCCAATATCCCACTGACCCAATGACCCACCCTGAGCTGGCATTTGAGATGCTTGTTCTTCCACTGACCCAATCAATTACTGACCCAATGACCCGCCGACCCAATATCCCACTGACCCAATGACCCACCCTGAGCTGGCATTTGAGATGCTTGTTCTTCCACTGACCCAATCAATTACTGACCCAATGACCCGCCGACCCAATATCGCACTGACCCAATGACCCACTGACCCAATGACCCACATTGAGCTGGCGTGTGAGATGCCTGTTGTTCCGCATGATCTTGTCTTTCTCCCTCTCCAGCAAGTCCTCTCTCTCCCGTCTTGCCTTTTCCTCCTGCCTCTCTTTCTCCATCTGACCAGAGGGAAGACATGAACACTTTTGAAGACACTAATCACAGGATGCAGGGCACAGATCCACACTCACAGAAGTATTAGACACGAGTGAGGTCTCTAATTCTGGACCTCTCCCCTTTATGTGTGATTCAATTGTGTTGGGTTCATTGTACATCAACAGGACAAAGTCAAGCATGTGTGCATAAGACAGACCTCCAGCTTCTTCCTCTTTGCCTCGAGCTTCCTGTTGCGTTCACTGAGGGACAGAAAATGGAAACTGTAGTCAGTTCACAATTTGCTTTGTCATTTTATCCACCCTCTAATATCTAGGAACTGATTGGATGAACACACCCTGACCCATCTACACCCTTATCTATGGTTATAGTTAGGGGTTCTTTGCACATGCTTTTATCCAAAGCAATGTACATTTTTCATTTTTAGCCATTGCTTTGTTAATATATAATATATATTAACTAATTAATTAATATACAATTGTAAAAATTCATATATAATTAATATATAATACATTAACAAAATCTGTATGACTGTATATTAACAAAATCTGTATGACTGTTGTTTAAACCTAAACATTTAAGTAATAGTAGAAGTAGAGATGGCAAAAACAACTTCTAACAATGATACTACAATAATGATGCTGATATCAGTAATATTGTTTTTATTCATAAAGACTAATCATATTTAGGAAGCAAAATAAAATGGTAAGACACTTCATGGTAGTTCATGTCTTTGGGAGCAAAGTGGGGACCAGTTAGTCTAAAGGATCTTTAAGGAGAGGGTGATGTACAGTTGTTTGTAGGTTTTTGTGTAGGTGTCCTCATCATCCGAATCCTCTTTTTCTTCAGGTACCTTACAGCTCCTATAAAAGACAAATAAAGCAAGGCTGAAAGGCACACAGTAGTATACTATACCTACTATACTTAAGTCTTAATGTGTGGAAGTGCACTTTTGAAAATACTAATTTAAAGATGTTTAAGACCTTTATTTAGACCAGTGATGGAAAACTTAATTCCACAAGTATGATTGGTGAGCGAAAAATATACTTTTATGCATCTCCAGGTTTTTGTTCATTTACCTTTACATTTACATATTTAGTCAATTACCTAAAGTGACTTACATTTGTCAACTATCAATTACTTCAGGGCCAGTCCTAGAGCAACTGAGGGTTAAGTGCCTTGCTCAGGGGCACAATGGTGCCAGTCGGGATTCAAATCCACAACATTCCAGGCTACTAGCATGCTAGCCAGGTTTCTTAATTCCTACGCTACCCCTAAACTGAACAAAAATATAAATTGACTCCATATTAAATTTGCTGCCTGACATCCTATAGTTCCAGATTTTTTAAGGCATTAAATGTCAGATATTAATTTCTCTTACAATATTTGACTTGGACACAACTTGGAGGGAAAAAAGGTCACCTGTACTGTGGGTCTGGATTCATCTTGCAGAACCACTTTTCTGGGAGCGTTTCTCGATCGATGCCATCCTGGAGCCTCCTCCACTTCAGGCACTTGTCGCACTGAACCCAGTTCTGATCTGGATGCATCCTAAGAGAAGGCACAGAACAAATGTATTCAAACATGTCTGTGCTCTGATCAAAACCAAAACAACCCTGACCATGCTTGTGTGGTAGTGTGCTAGAGCACTGGCATGGTCCATAACACCTAGGGCTGGGTATCCATGCAGATTTTCTAAATCGATTAAATCGATATCGCTTCCAGAGCCAACCTAAACCAGGTTATGAAATGAATATGAGGAGCACTGTTTCATAGTCAGTGTGTTTGCATCAGTGTTTCTTAACCCTTCATACATGGCAGTAACAAACTAAGTCACAAAATAATATTAATGTAGCACAGGCTACTAGTGTTTAAGGTGACATGGCGCCCTTAAGACCCATAAATAATGAAATAAACCTACGGGTGCTGCCAGGAGTGTTTGTTTGATAGTGAGAAAAGCAGCCCTGATGAGAAAGCCCGAGTAGGAGACTAAAATAAGACAGACAGCAGCAAACTTATGCAAACTTTAGAAACGTTGGTCATTTAGCCTAATATTGCTGCACCTCTTTGAACAGCATATTGCATTGGAACCAACAGGTGAAAAGCGTTAATGTTCAGCATCCTATAATAACGACCTGCACACTGTATGGAAATTTAACAGGAAATGCAGCTAACATGCCGTTGTCCCCTACAATCAATCAAACAAAACCCTGAAGAAATGATTTTTAATAAAACGTGTCAAAGGCGTTGAATTTCCCAGTGCGGTGAAAACCAGTCATGACTACAGAGTCATGCCTACCAGTGCACAAGTAAACACTTTAGTTGCATTTCATTCAACGGAGAACCACTCACTAAAGCCTGAATTGCATGCAGATCTTTGGTGTCTTAACTGCAGCTTGTCATGACCTAAACATTGCACTATGAATATTTGCCAGCACCCTGATTGACAAAGGCTGGTTTACACTAAAGCCTACACTCACTTGCAGGGAGCAAACTTTTAAAATACAAAACACTGCCACGCGCTATATGGATAGCCCGTACACTGATTTCAACGGATCAGCCTCTGTTTTAATTGGCCAGTCTCTGATGTTCACATCTCTTGTGTAGTTGTGAAAATAGCGGATATATTAGGAGGACATACTGCAGACAAAAGATCGACTGATCGCTGGAATGCAGAGTAGCCAGATAGCAAGTCCTTCAAAAGGCATTCAAAAAATTCATTTTCCTTCCTTTGTCATCTGTATATTTGCAGTGAGTACCAATGTCAATGCAAATTAAGATGAACCAATTCATAGACATTTACAGACTTAGGAACTCTATATTCTGGCACTGCTGGCTGAGTGTAGAGATACCATGCAGCACCTGCTTTGCTGGAATAGTCCTATATTAATATAGCCTGCCTACTACAAAATGGCCTTGTTTGGAATGACTTGCTATTTGGCTACTCTACATTCCTATGGTCCTCAGCTACGCTAAACTAACAGTAGGGCTACCACACAAGGAAAATTCATGCACCATAACCACATTGTTTTGCCCACATATGTGACTCCAGGTAAGATGGTGAAGAATAACCCAACGCCGCGAAAAGGTGGCGTATAATAACACTCTGGTCTTTTTCTCTCTCAAAGCCCCTTACATGGTGTCCTCCACAGGAACAGAGCAGTTAGGATCTTTTTTGTTTCTCTCATGGTGAATTTCTTTCCAGTATTCCTCAAGTTTCATTGCGACATTACTGATGGTCTTCCTGCAAAATGATTCACCCAACCAAGACACATTAGAAAGTTCATAGAGTACACTTACACAATATAGAGATTGGTTCATCACACAGTCTGCTAAACAGTGAAGCTGATTCTCACCTGTATTCATCTGTGTAGTCAAAATCCTGTTTGTTGTGAGTTGGTTTGAGGAAGTCACACTCTATAACCCCTATGACTCCTACCCCATTGCTGTGGGCCTGGATGACAAGAAGTTGGTAGAGTTTTAGCTGATCGTAGACACAACACAGAAGAACAAAGGATTGATTAAATGGACAGAAATAAGCTTTCACCCACCTTGAGCTGGATGCCGACACGCTGATACGCTTTTATCAGGCGGTTCTTATGGTACATTATTATACCATAGTGATTTTTGTTTTTGGTGTTGTAGCCAAATGTTATTCGAACAGGCTTTTTCTGTACTTGCAGTTCAGGAATATTGACATCAGTATCATTACCGTACCAGTAACACTTTATCATAAGGTGTGTAAACAGACCATTTACAAAGTGTCAGAAAATCTTTAGTCAAAACATTGATGATTAAGATGTTCAAACTTTGGTGGCATAAAGGATAGAGTACCACCTTCAAGAATTAGAGACCAGGGTTCAAATCCCAGTTGAACGTTTTTAAAGTTACTATGGACAAAGGCCAACCACCTAATTTTCTTAATTTTCATGCACTAGAAGCAACCATAGCTTGCAAGCTTTTTCTTTATGTCTAGGAACTACTTGTAAAGCAATTTACTACCATGTGCACATGCATATCTAATTGCTCAGTATTAACGTGAATGAATATGTTTGCACAGTATTTACAATGTATTTTAAGTGACAAGCTGATAAACAGCTTGTAAGCAATTTACTGATGTTATCTAATGAACAGTAAATAACTAACATTTTGGAACTCTTAAATGGTCTGTTAACACACCTTAGTATAAAGAGATACAGTTCTACTATAGGTAGATAAGGTCATGCAGAATGAGGTATTAATAAGTGATTTGTAATAACTAAGAAATGGCTAGTGTGTTAATAATTTGCATGTTAATGCACAGGTAGTTAATGGTGAATATATATGTGGTAATATAGTATAACCGTAATTTCAGTCAGTTAGCAGCTTCAAAACACATTTTAGGGTGCAGCTACATTTTCATGAAAACTTTTAACCCAAAGGAAACCCCGATCCCATGTTGCCGAGTGCTGTTGGTAGGTATGAGAATGACAGAAGTTGGTGCAAGGTAGACCAATTAGCAAAATGGCGGCCAATGCTAACTGATAGGCCAAGGAACTTTTGTTTTCTTATGCCCCCCTCTGTTAGCGTTAGCTGCCAGTCTCAGTTGTACCAAATGCTGTTGTTCTTATACCTACCGACAGCACCAGAGAGCAGGGAAATGGGCTGATGGACTCCGTGTTTCTCATTTAACACAATGACCATTTGGTCAAAAGATACAAGGAAGTTGGGCTTGTACTTGTCTTTGCGGGTGTGGGCTAGGTTCTTGGACATAAGCTGGGTCCTCACTTGCTGTCCCCTAATAATGATCTGCATCCTAGGCTTCAGGTACAATATGCTACAATATGCCTGAAAAAATAAAATAAAATAGAGCAAAACAAAATACAACAATCAGCAATGACTACTGGAACTGCAGTGGCCTCTATGCGGCTGTGTGGACAGCATGCAACACTCACATTTGAAGAGTTGAAAGGAATACAACTACTTGATGTTTGAGTACAACTGAATTTTCATCCTAAATTTGAAGAACGCCACTCAAGGCATTCTTGAGAAAGCACATTTATGAGAATGAGACATAGAGTGCATAATTACAGTCATGGTGATCTTGGTGGTAGCTTAGTGGTTAAGGAACCTGGCTAGTCGTGTTAGTTGCCAGGAAATTGTGGGTTTATATCTCGCCTGCCACTGTTGTGCCCTTAAGTTAACCCTGAAGTAACTGATGCAAGTCGCTTTGGACAAAAGCGTCTGCTAAATGCATAAATGTAAATCTTGAAATCATAAGATATAAAATAAATAACTGAAATACAATGAATAAAAGATGCAGAGGGAATTAAAGTGTGATAGGGTGCAGTTGTGACTCACACGAAGGGAAAAGCCGCTTTCTGGGGGTGACTCCATCACTCGCTCAGGACGTTTGTATGTTTCCCGGTTGGAGTCAAGGACAGTTGCAGGAATCAGTATGTCATAACGGTCTTTATCAAAGTCAAACTCCATTTCTTCTGTTACGGTTCTGCAGGTCAGAGAGACTCAAATTCACACATTCAAATACTTTGACCTCTTCCACTGTTGTTTATGTACTTATCAGGATTTTTTAATGCAAGCCAGACAGTCAATAGAAACAAAAACAATTATGATAATTAAAAAAAATTAAAAATAAATAAAATATTGGCCGTTATCCTCACATCCTCACTTTATCCTCTAATTTATTCACATCCTCATGCCATGGACGCATGGCCTGCATGGCGGATGCCTGTGTGTTCATTTTCCTTTCCGCGTCGATGTTAACAGCTTAGCGAAGCCACACAGCCTACGGAACACACGCATATCAGGTGCGCTCGACGGAATAGAAGTGAAGCGATTTTTTCCACAGCAGTTCCACATCCACCACGCAGGCGGTGCATCCCCGGCATCAGCCCGTGCAGGCTGAGAGAGATTATGTGACAGATTATGAACCGTGTCTCACACTCACGTTCTGAGGTTCCAAATGATGATGCGGGTGCCAGTGGTGGCCATGACTCCATGTCCAGCGATTGCCAAAACTTCTGATTTAAGTTCAGACTCGGTCTGAAAGAGGGAGTATTTTAGAATGTCCTGCAGACTGGCTGAGTGTTCAGGTGTGGGCAGGAGTGGTGGTGGACGTTAAGGTTAAACAAGAAGAAAGTCACAAGACCAGAATGGACCAATTCTGTTTATATTTATGTTATGGACATACCAATATCCCAATTCTGTAATTAAGTCCATTTTTGATGAATTTGAAAAAATATATTTATATCATTTTGATTAACTTTATTATCAGTCCAACTCCTTTGTTTTAGCTTGATTTGTTTCTACTTGATAATTACATTTAAATTACACTTTGAGAGAGAGATTACTTACAAGGAATACAAGTTTTTATTTTCACATGCATAGTTACTGAGTGTAAAAAATGCAGTAAAATTGTGTCTGGTTGCCAGCTTATAGCGTGCATGAATGGGGGAGGGGGGTAGAGAAGGGCTGGGATAAAGTGCATATAGCGCGGGGGGAGGGGGGGGGGGCTAAGGGCTTCCTATAGATGAGGGGGGGGGCGTGATGTACAGGTGATGAATGGTGTGAAGAAAGGGCAAGAACTTAAAGGGGCAACTTACAATAAACAGCTGGTTTGCCGATGGGGGGGCGGGGGAACACTTACAATATTCACACACATAAACAAGGAGCACCTGAGAGCAACAGGGGCAAGGAAGAAAAACCTTGGGCAGACCTCGACTCAAGGGGCCAGCCCAACTGTCAGGGGTCATGTAAGAGAGGGAGGGTGTGCGTGCGTGTGTGTGTGTGAGTGTGTTGGTGGAGAGGGGGGCTCTTGAGAATGGGCACAGGTAATGGCTGGCTGGGATAGGGGTGTGTGTGTGTGTGTGTGTTTGTGTGTGTGTGTGTGTGTGTATGTTGGGGGGGGGGGGTGGAATCTGAACTTTTCATGTGTACACGCACACACACACTCACACACATACATGACCATAGCTGTTCATCTAATCTTTGAAAAGGATATGCATTGATGGTCCCGCACATCTGAAGGAAACTATGGGGACGACTACATGACTGGCCTGTGTTTTCTCCAGGTATGTCTGTGAGAGCATGCCCACACACACGCTATCCTCTGTCTTTGAAAACACAATGGCATCTTTCCCAAGGCACATGGAGCCAGATTTGAAGCCGTTGCCATAGAGACCGATAGCTGCATGATCCTTCATGTCCTTCTTGTCACTGAAGCCAAAACTGTGAGACAGCATTACAAGGAAGGATGAATTAGAGAGGCATCCAGGAAATAATTTCTTATGCATGCATCTATTATGGGATGTACACACTATGCACAATCATTATTGTGAGAGGCAATTTCTAGAGTTCAATTATGTGCTTCTAAATTATGTAAATTAGGGCAACAAGGGCAGATAATACGTCTTACTTTCCCACTGCTCGACCCACAATGAACCCTCAGTTTCAATCCCCGGAATGTAGCGGGTTCCAGTGTGAAAAGGGCTTTAGATAGATAGTCCGCTAGTTTAGTTTCACACCACAACTAGTGTTGGAGGTAAAGTCTTTCAGCGCTGCATTGCACTATGTTTCAATGTGCCACTGAAACGGGAGGTGGCGTAGTGGTTAAGGAACCTGGCTAGCATGCAAGTAGCCTGGAAAATTGTGGGTTCGAATCCTGGCTGCCACTGTTGTGCCCTTGAGCAAGGCACTTAGCTCTAAGGGGGAATGGCCCCTGATGTAATTGATAGTTGACAAATGTGTAAGTCTGCTAAATGTGAATGTCATCATTTTATGTAAAGGATAACGGCCGGCGAGGTGTGCTCTTATACGGAATTAATAACGAGGCGGAGGTGAAGAACACTGTAAGACGGAGTGAAGTTCATCAGTTCTGTAACACAGCACATCTCGTAGGCCGTTATCCTGCTTGTCACTCGTTTGCAACTCATGCGTGTAGGGAATAGATGTCAATTTTAATCCAAAAGTGTGCAGCTCAGTTACAAAGAAAACTGTTCAGTTTCTGGATTAGCTACTTTATTTTCAGCAGTGGTCATCACTAGTTACAGCTGATTCCATTGTTGCTGACAAGTTCAACTGCTGTGTAGGCTTCTATGGTTGTTAGAGTTACCATTGATATACAACAGTGATTAGACTTTTTCACCAGATCTACTTCACAGGTGTGTTATACAGAATTAATACACACCCTGCCAGCCAATCAGAAATCAGTATTCAAATTCTCCGGGTAATAACTGCCTATAGCTGATTCCTTAGCCTGGTGCTTCATCACTTTGTGCAAAACATCTGGAATCCCTCAACTGGCTTACTGGCAGATACTTGCTGTGAAAATATTGTGTCTTAGGCCTCTGTGTCCCAGGGCCGTCTGTTTGCTGACTGCCAAGCCAAAACCAAAAATGTCCAAGGAAACCTAAGTTAATGGAGAGATCCCTGACTGTGTTGTAGCAAAATATAATATTGAGCAGAAGCACTCAGTGGCGCTTGCCTGGCTGGCTGATTGTGTGTGTGTGTGTGTGTGTGTGTGTTTTTCTGATGAAACTAACTTGCGTGTTCCTACGTGATATGACTCACCTCAACATTTTGTGCATCTTGTCAAAGCTTAATCCGTTTCCATTGTCCACGAATGTCAGACAGTCAACGTTTTTTATCCGTGTTCTATCAATCCAGAACTTTTTGGCATTGACATCTGGGTCATATGCATTGTCTGGAAACAAGAAAATAACATTGTTATAACATAAAACACACCTCAAAAAGAAGTAAAAAAACTAAATGCAGAAGTTAATTTTTCCTCCAGAAGGGATACTTCTCTTCCAGTAGATTGAACACAGAACAGGACTATAATAGTCCTGAGCCCTACAGGTGAGTTGATTACC
Organism: Tenualosa ilisha; assembly: GCA_015244755.2. Taxonomy (NCBI): domain Eukaryota; kingdom Metazoa; phylum Chordata; class Actinopteri; order Clupeiformes; family Clupeidae; genus Tenualosa; species Tenualosa ilisha. The sequence continues at coordinate 51,478 of PYXC01000725.1, forward strand.
AGGCTACAGTATGTGAGTCTGAGTAGATAGAGCACTGTGTTAACCCTTGCTGGTGCAACAGTCTACAACACACCTTAAGATTAAAAGATAAAGATTATGTATGTGTGTTTTAAGAACGACTGTGGAGGGCCCTTGTATTTGCCTAGGGCCCCAAAACTGCTACATTTGTCACCACCTATAATAGAGTCCTACTCTCCAGCACAGGACTCTTATAATAGAGTCCTACTCTCCACAGGACTCCTATAATAGAGTCCTACTCTCCACCACAGGATTCTTATAATAGAGTCCTACTCTCCACCACAGGACTCCTATAATAGAGTCCTACTCTCCACCACCTATAATAGAGTCCTATCTCCACCACAGGACTCCTATAATAGAGTACTACTCTCCACCACCTATAATAGAGTCCTACTCTCCACCACAGGACTCCTATAATAGAGTACTACTCTCCACCACCTATAATAGAGTCCTACTCTCCACCACAGGACTCCTATTTGAGTTGTGGGATTCCTATCAGAGTCAAGGGACTCTGAGGACACTATTTAAAACACTTACCCTACCTCACTCTACCTTGTTGTGTCTACTGAACAGTCAGTGTTTCCATCTCTCTTGTGAAACACACGGATACACTATTTGGACTGAAGACTATCCTGAATTAATCCACATTTCTAAGTGATCAATATCTATGTCAGGGGTGTCAAACATACTTCCCGCGGGCCGTATCAGGCCCGCCAGATGGTTTAATCCGGCCCAGTTGTGAAGAGAAAAAAATTATAAGGATGCCAAAAAAGCATATTTCTAGCGTTCATGGTGGATATTACACAGCACCTGAATAATCTTAACAAAATGATGCAAGGTCGCCAAAGAGTCGTCACGCAGTTTTGCGATAGCATATGCGCCTTCAAGTTGAAACTGTCACTGTGGGAGAAGCAGCTCTCGAATGGTGACATCGCGCATTTCCCACTTCTCGCAGCTATGCAGCCAATGCTGATTTGGAGAAATACAAAGATGAAATAACAGAGTTGCTGCAGGAGTTCGAGCACAGATTTCAGGTCTTCAGGGAACTTGAGAAGGAATTTGCCTTTTTTCGCTCGCCATTTACAGTCAATGCACTCGATATGCCCGCAGACATCCAACTTGAGATAATTGACTTGCAATGTGATTCTGATTTGAAGCAGAAATTTGCGTCGGTGGATTTAGGCACGTTTTACCAATAGCTGTTGCCAGGTTACCCCAGATTAACACATTTGGCTGCAAAGATTTTGTCCATGTTTGGAACTACCTATCTTTGTGAACAGGCGTTCTCTGTTATGAACCTCAACAAAACAAAGCACAGGTCAAGATTATCAAACGCACACTTGAATGACATCATGAAATGTGTTGCTACACAGGATTTGAAACCTGATATTGATGGCCTGGTGAAGGCCAAACGATGCCAAGTTTCAGGAGCTAGCAGTAGTCAATAGAAGAAGCCTGAGAGAAAGGGAGGTTAATTCCAAATTCTTGTTATGTACACAAATGTTTGCAGTCTGAAGAATGCAGTTATTTGAAAATAATTTACTTTGGTTTTACCTTGAAAATAATATTGTGCAGTATATCCCTATCAGCAGGCCAGGTTCAGTAGGGCAGAGCTACATAATATTTTTGATCTGATGTAGCTAAATCATATAGCTCAGTACTGCTATAACTTTTATGTTTGTTAATTTAATTACATTTTTCATTACTTTGCACATTGACATTTTAGGCAAGGTGTTTAATTTTTTTCCACAGCCCCCTCTTGAGTTTACTGTGGGGATTGCTTCAGTGTCTGATGTAAAATATTCAATCTGTTTAAAATTAAACAAACCAGTTTTTTGAAAGTGAAATGCATTTTATTTGAAATCCATTGGCTGCTCTGTGAATGAATGTGTAATAATGATAAGTGATTAGGCTACTATGTTGGTTGAGGCATTTTTTTCCAACTGAGAAAAACAAAAAAAACAAAAACAAAGCTACAGATTTGAAGTTGAACATAGTTTATTTTGCTATTATGTTACTGGTCCGGCCCACGTGAGATCAGATGGGTTGTATGTGGCCCCTCAACCAAAATGAGTTTGACACCCCTGATCTATGTGGTGCGACACCTTTACAGAGGTTGATTGGTGTCGTTTGTCTGTTGATCTAAGGTAAGGTAACACATCTATAAGCAGAAGAGATGCTGCTGTCTCACTATAACCAGGTTCATTTCTGTTCAGATTCTGCTGACCACTGCACCAGTTTGAGGGAAGAAATCCTACTTGTTGATCAGAAAACACAATTAAACGATTGCCCTTTTATTCAATCCACTCCATTGCCCCTACATCGCTGCTATTTCAAAAGTAAGGAAGTTCTGTTTTTTTTTTAAATAAATTATTAATTTATACATGCATGTGCAATCTCACTTTGAAGACTACTGTAGTGGTTAGGGAAAATGTTACTTATTATAAGTATGTTACTTGCTACACCTGGGATAGATAAGAACACCAATAACTTACAGTACTTCATATTGTCTTGTCTGGCACTTTAATGTTTGTGGAATGGTTAATGTCTAATTCAATTGTCTTAAATGTTCAATGTTCAGTGTCTGTCTTTGTCTAAGCAGTAAGTAAGAAACGTAATTTCGATTCCTCGAATGTCTTGTACATGTGAAGAATTGACAATAAAGTTGACTTTGACTTTGAATATACCAATCCAAAATGACTACAGACTCACCTATAAGCTCTGCAATAGCGCTGAAAGGCCAGGTGTGGCTTGTAGAGTTTGTGTGCAGGAATTTTGGGCTGAGCTGTGAAGAGTGAAAAATAGCACTGAATTTACATTAGAATAGAATAGAAAAACATTTTTGTCTCGGCTTTGATGAATTAGGAGAGGTTGGGCATAGGGCGGTGGGAACATAGGGACCAGGGGACATTGGGTTGTAGGAATATAGGGCCCTGGGAACATAAGGTTGTGGGAACATTGGGCTCTGAGGACATAGGACCCTGAGAACATAGGGCCCTGGGAACATAGGGTCGTGGGAACATGGGTACACTCCCCAGGAGAATGAAACTGAAGCCACCCTCATCAGTTAGCTTTTGTTTTCATTTTGCTATTCGTTCTGCATTTCACCAAATATTTTCGTTCTTGTTCCTACAGACAGCATTCAGCAACCCTGAGCAACAGGGCTATGGGCTGACTGACGTGGACTACTTGCTTTAAGGTGTTAAGGCTTTAAGAAGGAGGTTCACTAATATACTTACTACACAGCTATGACCAGCTGGCACAATACAATAACATAACATCATGCAAATATTCCTTGTAGTTTTGAGGAGAAAAGTCAATGTATTACTTACTGCACTCAGAGGTATACCTCGATCAGTCATCGCCGCCATTTTCTCTAATGCACCTCCCACCTTTTCTTCCACGCCACACAATTGTCGTTGAGGGCCTGTTCAATCAAAAAAGGTAAAGGATGTGTTTTGAGGGTTTGACCAAATTAGGTTATAGCTGAAAGCCACTGGGTTACAGTGGCCCCTGAGCTCAATAAACTTAAACACACTTCTGAAGATGCAAAAGGCATTTATCTGAGCTATTCTGCTGGGCAACATTTTTAAGATTCCTGAATGCAGTAGACCTAATTATGAAAATTTAATCAAAACACAGGGAACCGGTTGTGTAGTTTCCTTTAGCATATTAGCGCTATCATTAGCCTTATCATTTAAAATACATCTTGATGAATTTTTGCTCATCTTTATTAAATATTGTAGACCTAGGATACTGAACTCTTAACTAGAAACTATAATGAACGAGAGACTACGCTAATTTCAGTCTCTTTGTTTTTTACTCTGAAATAACCGGATAATCAGTATCCTTTATGGAAAAAAAATAATTGTGCTGCAGTGCAGTTTTCCCCCACTGTATTACTCCTGTATACCTACTACAGAATCACTGCAGAATTACTGTAGCCCTAGTAAATGCAATAATTTTGGACACCAAAACACTGTACTCAAAAATACTGCAAAAATACTGCAATGTATTGCATAAAGCAATGTTTTGGACACATTTCAGCTGAAGCATGTGTTCAACTGCGTGTGTTTCCATCAACTGTGTAATGCGAATTAAACACGGGCATCAGCCTCATCACGGGACCTGTTCCGACCAGCTGTAGGATCAAACCGCAATGTCGCCAGGACATTTTCAATGGCTAGAAAAGCCCGCGAAGTCCATTATTCGCATCAACGGTTAATCTACCCGCCAAAAGTGTATGAACAGGTTGAGATGAAAACCCTTCACGTTCACTTCATTTAACTTTTTTATTAATAGCGAAGAAAGACTGAGTGGCGGTGGTTATTTTATCAACTTTCTTCAGAGTTCAATGGAAATAGCCTAATGTAGGCTATACATAGATTATAGAGGATATTTACATGTCAAGTCTCTTTCTTCACCTGTGTCTGTGTGTGTGTGATGGTTGAGACCTTCTGGTCACCAAATGAAAACAAAATAAGCCATGTGTGCGTGAAGATAATAATTGTACGGCAAACTTCTTAAGGTGTCATAGTTTATATCCAAAGCGAAACAGTGATAAGAAGGATAAACTTACTTTTACGGGGTCTGAGATGAACTGCTTGTAGAGTTGAACCTTCACTTTAGTTCTCCCTGAAAGACTCCACTAAAGACTGAAACGAAAGTGGCATTGATAGATAGAGTCTTTGACGGAGGCCCTGTCCATGGTCCGGGATCGGAATGGCTAGACGCAGCAGATCCTGTCCGTCAGACCTGGCAGGGGCGGAGCCTACCCCCCGAACCGAAGCACAGGGACCCAACTAGGGGAGGGAGGGAGGTGGGGATTCAGATACGGCGCCTAATAACAGGAAAAACACGAATGTTATTCAGGTCATGATAAAACAGGTGAGCGCGAATGATTGGACAGGTTATGAATGACGTAACGTTCGAGTCTTCCTAGTAGAACTTTCGCGAAAGTTTTCATGTCTCCATGAAAGACTAGAAAAGATTCATAACGTTCAAGGGTTTGTAGAACACCTGTTAGCCGTAGCGGTCATTGAAGACATCGTGGTCATGTCCTCGTATTTTTTCTAGAGTTGATGAGATGTATAATCCCTATATCAAATCTACCGTCTTTCAGATATATTTAACTTCTCAAAACGAGAATGCTGGACAAACTTTGCGGAGAGTGCGCTACATTTTCTTTACATAGGCCTACAGGATCACCCCAACACCAAAATGATGTTTGCAAATGCTTAAACACAGCGTGCCAGAAATTGAAATCTAATGTCCAAAACCTTAAATCCATGTCATTCTGAACACATTGCAACTTTAAAGAAAAATGACCATATTTGTGTCTGAGAGCCAGTGGCCTGACACACACTCACACACACAGTCATGGGGATTATAGGTTTCAAACCCCACAGGTTTGATTACAGGTTTCAAACCTCTCAGACTCTCATGGCACAATTTGCACATCATCATGAGTTTGGCATGTCAAAATTTTCCCAAGTGGTGAGCATTGTTGGTCATTTTTGACCTCAGTATTTGAGAAATCCTGCCTACGGCCCTGCACACTACTGTTCTGAGTTGTGCTTCAAAAGGCACGGCAAACACAAAATCAGGATCTTTGGCCAGGTGGTCTGTGCCATTATCACGTCTCAGGTACAATAACAGTTTGACTATATCTACAATTTCTGGACACAACAAAACTACTGGATTCTCTCATATCACGTAAACAATATATTTTTTTCTCTTTTCAATGGCAATGTTAACTAGGGAAGCAGTGCAGTGCACATGGAATTATGGCCCAGAGTCTGAACCTGTGAGCCAGAATAATCCAACGGGACAATAAAAATAAGTGTGTTAGTGTTTTCAAATGAATATTTACATTGTTAGAGTTGGCAGCACTACATTAAAGCTGTTATTTTAGGGTAAAAGAACTGCATCGTCTTAGCCTACTTTAAATTCTCGGCTAATCAGGTTCATCTTAGCAATAAAGCCCCAGGCCTCTCTCTCTGTGTGACTAACTCTACCAATGACTATATATATATAGGCCTATAATATATATATATGTATATATATATATATATATATATATATATATATATATACAGTCATTGGTGTCTACGCTATCCCTCTATTGCATTCATTCTGTGTGTTTTACGTCTGGGTTAGGCGTGTTGCAACTTTCAGGCAGGACCGTACCTAGAGGTGTGGCGGGGCTTGGTTGAGGAGCAGTTAGGAAAGTAGAGCAACTTGTTAAGTTTCGTTTTCTGTTTACAGGAAGAGGTGTGTTGAATGTAAATGTGAATTTGTTTATGGGAAAGTCGATTGCCTAAGGTCCTGTTCCCCTGCATGATAAAATCAGGTTCTCCACGCAGAGCAAGGCAAAGAGTAGAAGGGCCTTTCTTCCGGGACTGACTTAAGTTAATTAGTGGGTGCCCCTGCAGCACTGGACTCATTGTCACATTTCATTTTCTGTTGGTCTCAGTACAATTTACAACTACAGAAGAGTCCGTTTTTAAATAGGAAAAATATCAGAATTCTTTGTCATTTTTGCTTATGGTCTAATTTAATTGATCTCTGCTAGGCTGGAGCTAAAAGCACTACTAGAAGACTGGAGGAAAATAAAACTCAATTGTTCACCTGAGTGAGTGAAGCTTAAGAGCAATTAAAAATACAATTAAAACAAATGCAAATACAAAGGTTACAAAAGAATGAAATAGTCAGAGTAGAAAGCATGTGAACCCCTAAGCAGTTGATGGTTTTCTGCATTAATTCTAGCCTTTTAAGAAAACCAGACCCTCGGTTCTACACTTTTGTTTCGTGCAGAGGGTTTGGACATTCAGTGGTGAGATTTGATTGCTTGATTTGTGTGTTTAAGTTTAAAAATATTGGATCATCCCCTGACTGACAGCTTGCCTTGACTGATTCCAACTCTGCTTTCACAACCCCTCCCTCTGTTCACTGATTGGACAGGTTAAAATGCCTCCAGAGACAACAAGCTCAGTGGGATCAAATCCAGACTAGCACTGTAGGGAGATGATAATCAAGCAGAAGTGCTAGGAAGGCATAGCCAGGCTACATTAATTCCACCACAGAACTACATTGGCATTTTATTGGGGTTATGGATGTGATCTGCACAGACACACACACACACACGCACACACACAGAATGAAACTATGGAATATGGTAGAAGGTGAATTTCCCAATAATGTAATAAATTCAGTGGGTCGGTGGTAGCGTAGCGGTTAAGGAACCTGGCTATCGGGCAAGTAGCCTGAAAAGTTGTCACCCCGAGCAAGGCACTTAGCCCTAAGTTGCTCTAGGGGAGACTGGCCCTGAACAATTGATAGTTGACAAAAATGCAAGTCGCTTTGGATAAAAGCGTCTGCTAAATGCATAAATGTAAATGTAATGTAAATGTAGATAAGTTAGATCAGGAGGAAACTGAGAAAATGGTTTGAGTGCCTTTCAAAATTGTGGCAACAAAATGAAGATATAGTCCTTGAGCTTTCACCATCTAGTCCCCCTAGTGGTGGCTGGATACAAGTCAACTTGATCACGTTCATCATTGCAATGCGATTACGTGAGAGAGATTGCTGTGACTATGATTTAGCCAAAGCCAAAGCTTATGTGATCTGGATTGCCTGTGACTGTAATAGTTTGGCTTCTTTCCAAGAGAGTTGTGGGGCTGGGAGCTCAAGTGTGAGGTCTTTGTTTTGACAGATGGACCACTGACACACAGACAGTGACACATGGACCACTGACACATGGACACAGACAGTGACAGATGGGCCACTGACACACAGACAATGACAGATGGACCACTGACACACAGACAGTGACAGATGGACCACTGACACACAGACAGTGACAGATGGGCCACTGACACACAGACACAGACAGTGACAGATGGACCACTGACACACAGACAGTGACAGATGGACCACTGACACACAGACAGTGACAGATGGCCACTGACACACAGACACAGACAGTGACAGATGGACCACTGACACACAGACAGTGACAGATGGACCACTGACACACAGACAGTGACAGATGGGCCACTGACACACAGACACAGACAGTGACAGATGGGCCACTGACACACAGACAGTGACAGATGGGCCACTGACACACAGACAGTGACAGGGAGAAGGGGGAGTTACAGTTGTGACCCACCCATCTAATTAGTGCTCACTTGACAGGGCACTTGGCTGTGGAGAAGTTTGAAGACATTTGAAAATATGTTTTTGTACGGTTGTGTTTACACTTTATTTAAATAAAAACTAGTTTCTTTGCATTCACTTCACTCTCCTTTTATTACTGATGAGGGTTTCTAGATTGTAACCATATGTGTCCCTTTTGCATGGAAGTTTTTAGTTAGATGAAATACTTCAAAATATCAAGGTTTCACAGACTGCCTCAAAGTGTCTGAAAGGCCTCTGACCTCTGAGACAAGTGAAAGCAAGACGACAAAAAAGTGTTTATGAAACGGCCTGAAGGTCTACAGAGAAAATGGTTCCTACTGTGGCCCACAAAGCACCTGTGTCCATATTCAAGGCTAACCGATGAGAAAGAAGTCTTCATTTCCTACTTTGAAGTCGACCACAGAGCTTTGAGTGAAGCTGAAAGATGACTGATTCTGACTTCCTAGTCTGCTGAGTGCACAATGTGTCCCCCTGCTGCGCCCCCTGCTGTTCAAATGATATAAAAGGTTTTGCTCCTAGAACGACGTGATCTACAGAACAGACTCCTTTCCCTCCACATCACATTTGGACTCTGTAGCTAAGAGCTGGTGCAGAGACCTGATGTGAAGTGTGCAGAACTCCTGCTGCACTCATGCTGATCTGAATGCACAAACCGAGTTCCCATTGAGATGAATTGGGATTATAATCTCCTGCTTATCTGAATGCCCAGACTGAGCTCCCATAGAGATTAATTGGGATTATAATCTCCTGCTGATCTGAATGCACTGACTGAGCTCCCATAGAGATGAATTAGGATAATGAATTCTCTGTAGTGGCCCTCATTGACTAGGGCACATTATACACACCTGATGGAGACCCTGCGGCAAGTGTGTGTGTGTGTGTGTCTGTGTATGCGCATGCAGGGTACGATTTGTAGGGGGGGATGGGGGAGATCATCCCCCCTATGGTTTTTACCTCTGATAAATTAATTTTGTACTTGAGGGGATAAAACCCCGTCAATCCATGGTTCTGAAGCCCAAATAAGCCATCACATCGTGGCCGGCACAGAAAATGAAATGTGTCATGTCTTTTTAAGTTTGCATTGAAGATAAATGCTCATCTGTTCATAATTTAGGCACATAGGGTCTACCATTAACCTAAAAAAGAATTAAACTTGTTGACTGCCTACAACCCCCCCCCCCCCCCCCCTGTTTTTTTTGACAAATCGCACCCTGTGCACATGTATGTGCGTGTACTCGTGTGTGTGGGTGTGTGAACACGGTAATTTGAATTTGACAGGCAAAGTGAAACAAACTCACAGATTTTTTTTTTTCAGTAAATATATTTATCACATGACAAAATAAGAAGCAATGGTGTAATGAAACTAGAGTCTTTGGTGTGTGTGTGTGTGTGTCAGGATGTGCATCTCTTTTTCAGTGGGGGAGTGGTTGGCCATGAACCCTGAATCTGTAGATGCAGGAGTACTCAGGGTTACCCCAGTTACTGAGAACCCTCAACTGCACCGCACGATACACGTCCTTCATAGAGTCCTGAGAGAGAGAGAGAGAGAGAGAGAGTGAGTGAGTGACTGAGTGACTGACTGAGTGAGTGAGTGAGTGAGTGAGTGGGTGAGTGGGTGAGTGAGTGAGTGAGTGAGTGAGTGAGTGAGTGAGTGACTGAGTGTGTGAGTGAGTGTGTGTGTGCCAGTGTTTTACAGTAATGAAGAGGGAGAAATGTTTGGCTGTGCTGATGTCTCACCAGTAGCTCAAAGGTCTGGATGGGTTCACCATCAGAGTCATATGTGAATCTACCCAGGAACTTCCCTTCCTCCTGCTCATCAAAACCACTCAGACCCTGGAAGAGGACACACACAGACACACACACACACACACACACACACACACACTTATTAAACACATAAATCACTCTTATTGTGTAATACTGTCATACTGAGCCATGAGTATGCATCCATGTGTTTGGCTTGTGTGCTGCAGTAGTGTGAGACTCACATAAACGGCAAACTCTCGGGGGGCGCTGTCAATGCGTCCAGTGGGGGAGAGGCTCTTGGGGATGTGCTCCAAGGTGACGTGTGTGACGCGCACAGGGAATGACAGGGCGATGGTGAGGAAACCCTCACTGCCTTTAAACGCCCAACACTTCCCAGGATACATCTCCGGCTGACACACACACACACACACGCATGCACACCCAAACACACATGCTGAAAATCAATGAACTATGAGATAAATGTATAAATGTGATATGTATAGATGCGTGTGTATATGTGTGTGTGTGTGCGTGTGTGTGTGTGTGTGTGTGTGTGTGTGTTCCTAAACAGGTGTGTTACCTGTATAACCGTCCTTGGATTCTCTGTAGCGTACCAAAGGGGCACCCCAAACAGGCTGTAGTATGGAGACCTGGTGCGGTATGTTTCTGAACACCGGGACCTAATCACACTAGCACCTAAACACACACACACACACACACACACACACACACATGTATGAAGATAACCCAACACCTAGTCATACACATAATTAGAGATGCCTACACAGACTACATGGGGATGCTCACCCAAAGACTCCAGAGCGTAGTCAGCCATGCCAGTTCCATCTGCTTTATAGAGACTAAACGCCCTCTGAACAATCTCATGGACATCCTAACACACACACACACACACACACACACACACAGAAACACAACCACATCAACACACAATAAATATACACACAATAAACACACTGGAGGTCAGCTGATACTAATGCTATTTTTAACCTTTTATATTTCTAAGCATCATAAAGTCACATTAAGGTAGGATGACTTTGCTCTGTCATGCTGCTCCTGTATTGTAAACAATCTTTCCTATGTCAGAAGACCTTCCCAACATGGCAGCTCACCTTGATGGTGAGGGCACCCAGTCCTTCCTTCAGCAGCCTCTCTCCCACAGTGCTCCACATATCAGTGCGTTCCTTGTGCAGGACTTGAGCCAGATGCTGGAGCAGCCTCTTCTCCAGAGCCTCTAGCGCCTCCTGCAGCCCAGGACGCACAACAATACTTCCTGGATCCTGGACAAGTCCCGCCTGCAGCTCTCGCTTCAGCCAATCAGTGAGCTCCTGCTTCAGCTTGTGGGAACAGGAAGAGGAGGAGTTAGTACATGATTTGTATGTTTTATGAATAAATATTACTGGTGGATGCATCCTAAAGTATTATTGGTTTTATTGCATGATTATTATGACTCTAAAGTTCCTTTCTTCCATATTAGTGTTTAATCATGCATGTCTGTATGTGTAAAGTGTGTGTGTGTGTATGTGTGTGTGTGTGTGTTTACGTGTATGTGTGTGTTATGCTGAGCAATGATCATTTACTTGTGCACTGGTGTGTTCTTGGGCGTCCAGACGCTGTTCCAGGTTGTGCTGGGCTGTTCTGAGGTATGACACACTGTCCTGAAGTTCAGCCACCTTTTGGGCCACACCAGTGACCTGTCCAGTCATCCAAGCCTGCTGCTCAAGGTCGTTGCTGAGGAGACAAGGTCATCAGGTCAGGGCAGTGTTTTAGATGTTGCACTACAGAAAACACTGAAGCACTGATTCACACACACACACACACACACACACACACACACACACACACACACACACACACAGATCCATGGACATTTGTGATGACAAACTCACTTTTTTGCCATATCCTTAAATTTTGCCACTTCCGCTCTCAGAATCTAAGAATATAGAAAGACATCAATAACCATCAATAACATCAATAACCATCAATAACATAATATTGATGGTTCATAAATCACTTCTTTTGCACTCCAAACTCCCAAGAGATTGTAGTGGTTTGTCAGAGTCTCACCTCAGACATGTGCATGTGTCTCTCTCCATCCTTCTGCAGAAGGCCCATCTCTCGCTACATGAACGACACAAGGACAGCTCAGCATAGTGCTCTTGTGTCTCACACACTCAGACGCACACACACACACACACTCGCACACACTCTCTCTCACACACACGTACCTTAACACCATCCAGTTCCCTAGTCCAGCTGTCCTTCCATTTGGCTTCTCCTTGGTTGATGCGCTCCAGGACTTCCTTACTGAAGACGTTGAAATCCGTCACAATCCTTGGGTCCTGCAGCACAAACACAGTCAGCAGGGTTAACTACATCCTCTCCTGAAACAGCACCAGCAACAGCACACTCTGGCTGAGGTATGGCTGAGATGTGGCTGAGATCTGGGCTGCATCTGCACCAGTCACTCAGCTGTTTTCTGGAGGTTTGGTTCTGCTGGCAGACCCACCGTGTTCATGGATCCAGGCCAGGCAGGGCCAGCAACCATCAGCATAGAGGAGAGAGCAGGGTACCAATACCAGAAACCTGCACAAACACACACACACACACACACACACACACACACAAGGCAAACTATTAACTTATCTCAGTGTACTTCACATGTGGTCTGGTAAGTGTAGATTTGATGAAGAATCCTTTCATGCAACAGAGTATCTCTACAAGCATAAACTGTTCTCTCTGATCTCACAGATGTTGACAGTCAGGGACTCACCAGTAGCAATCAGGGTCAAAGTTAAAGCAGTCAGCACAGGCTTCCTCAAGTGCTGGGTGCAGCTAGAAGAGAATCAACAGAGGAAGGTTTGATCTTTGGAATCAGGGAGCTGCACTCAAACAGCTGCAGCAGATGAAACAGCTCGTGTCAGAAACACTGACTATGACTGGAGCATCAGACTGAGCTGCTATTTGGGGGAGTGAAGGGCCCTACCTGCTGAGAAACAGCGCCTCCTTGAGGAGTCCAAAGAGGTTGCAGCAGAGCGGGGCAAGACCAGCTAACAACACACACACACACACACACACACACACGCACACACACACACACACACACACACACAAATAGAGGACAGGTAGTGAGAAAGCTGTCATGGGGAAGGTTGCTATGGTGTGTGTTGTCATGGTGAGGGGATGTTTGAATGAGGTCGGACTCTACCTCGTGTGAAACTTGTCTGCACAGGCTCAGCATCACCAGAGAACATTCTAAATGAACCTGAAGTACAGAAACAGGATTAATACCCCAATATATGACAAGCATTCACACACAGACACACACACACACACACACACACACACAGACACACACACACACACGCACTCACTGTTGCGCTGTCTCCTGCTGGGAAGTCTGCTCAGAATTGAAGATGAGCAACTGTGTGTGTTGGTTTGTGTGAGACTTGAGTTGGGGAAACTGATTCTGTGTGTGTGTGTGTGTGTGTCACCTCTCAAAGACTCATCAGTGGACTGAGTTCTGAAGGAGAGCCAGGAAGCTGCACCTTGAGATGCGGTCTGGGACAGGGAGGGGGTGGTCACCTGGGACCCGTTACGGGACAGAGTCTGCCTCAGAGAGCCGGTCCTCCTCTTAAACACCCTGTGTGTGTGTGTGTGTGTGTGTGTGTGTGTGTGTGTGTGTGTGTGTGTGTGTGTGTATTGTAGGGAAGGATTTCATAAATTGTTATTATCATACAGTTTTACACATTTGCGAAGACACACACTCACAAAGCCATAACACAGTGACTACACACACACATCCACACACACACATCCACACACCTGACGGGGCTTTCTTTGTAAGACACATTGTAAGAGCTGTTGCCCTCATCCATGTCACTGTTGTTGCGGTAATAACCGCTTGACAGTAATCTCATACTTCGCCGGGACATGACTGGAGAGGAAGAGAAACACACACACACACACACACACACACACACACACACACTGTGTTACAGATCTGAGGTTGAAAATGCCCGCTCTCTGAACATAATGTATCTGCAAGCCTCCAACAAAATCCAAGGCCAATAACTTAATCCCGTAAAGATCCACATACTGGTATCCCCCACAGCAACAGCAGCCCTCCCCCTCCTCATAGGAGGACTTGGAAGGGAAGCACCACACATATAATACTCTTCAGAGATCAGTGGGAAGAATCTGGGTTATTGGCCTCCCCACTATGCCGTTCAGATCCATATAGGTGATCACAATACCTCTAAGGCTGACATGCTGTCCATATAGATTAGGACTCTGATGACTTGATAGGGTGGGCAGTGACCAACATGACAGTTCAGTAGGGTACCTACAACCTATGTTACCAAGGTAACTGTTGCCCCACCCCAAAGTATGTAGTATCCAATGACAAGCTCACATTTTACACTAATTGTAAGAGAGTAAATTAGGAAGACGTAACCATGGTAGCTGTTGCTCCACCCCCAAGTTTGCAATACCCAATAAGAAACCAATTTCTGTTACCATGGATACGACAGCTCCACCCCTGAATAATAATGTTGAAATATTCAATGCTTGAGTATTGGAAACATGCAGAATAGTCTGTTACCACTTCAAGCTTTGATTTAAGTAAAGTCACATTTGGTTTAAGTCAGTCAGCTATAAGGACCACACCAGGTGCTTTAAGATAGTTGGATGTCCATGTTATTAGACTCATATATGACAACAAATTACATTTAACAGAGAGTAAAATTTAAAAATATTCACAAATCACCTGCAATTTATACAGCAATCATTTGCAAAATCTAGGCCTACTCGTAGGCTGCCTAACCCTAGTAATTAATACTGACAGTGTTAGCCAAAAAATACATTAGGCCCCAGGCCATTTTCCTTTGTTGAAGTAGACTAATTCTCTATCATTCTGTGTTAGGGCTCTTAATGGTGGGCCTACAGTCTATTCAACGGAGCAAAATGTCCTCCTTACCTTCGTCGTCCGATGCAAAAGCAGTCTGGTTACATGTTAGAATATTCGTGGTTCTTATTAAGGTTCTGATTGTTGCGTCTCCGGCGCTCATAGTTGGGCTATTATGACGCGTCCCGGACATGCAGAAGTCTGAAAATAAACTTGACCCGCTGACCTGTCATTCTCATTGACATTTCATTGTTGTTATATTTTGATGGTGTAGTTTGCTGGTTTGGCCAGCTTATGGTGGCCATTCTAGCCAGTTTTGCTGGTCATATAGCCTATCAGCAATATCGGTTCCATACCAGCGTATGAGACGTATAGAGCGTATCTTGCGGTAACTCCCTGCCATGATCACGTTTTAGTGTCGCGCATATCACTATTGTCAAAAACACCAGATGCATCGGAGAAAGCATGGGCCTGTACATAAAATGTCATAGCACGAGCAAATAGGTTATGCTACTGTAGATGATATTTCGTTGCTTTTTCATTTTAACTCTATGATAACCACTCCTGCTTGCCAGTTGCGCAGTTGTGCTCGCCAGTAACGTCCTGCAGTCACTCGTGGAGGTGGACCTCGTCCGATTTTTGCAGTGAATCAGTTTTTACTGGTCCATTTGAGCAATTTCCCCATTATTCCCATATGTCCTGAACGCTGTGTGACAGCATAGCTTCACGTTAACGGCATTCTGTGGCAGCACAGCTTCACATTACTGTGACTGTGCTCAGCTTTGCGCGTAGACTTAAAGACGCTGTCTATTCAAGTCTGTTTAGAACAAGTCTTACTCTAGTCTCTACTGTATTTGGCAAGAATTTAGGCTGTAGGCTCCTTGGTGCAATGCACTATGACTGGAACAATGAACTGGTGACTGGTGTTTCCAAAATTGGAGGAAGTCATTGTATCAAGATATGACACACACACACACAAACCCTAAGAAATGCAGCTTTTGCACATTTAACCTACTTTGGATACATTTATTTTAATTTTTATTACTTTTAATCTCAATTTAATTATCTTATTTTTTATCACTTTTATCTCATTGGTAAGTAGATAGTAAACAGGTAACAACATTAGACTACCAGAACACAAGATAATACACTTAACAATCATGTATCAATCAGTATCAATCAGTATAAAAAGAGACAAGAAACTTTACTGTGATATGGCACAGCAAAGCAAAAACAGAAATGTAAAACATATGCACATTACAAAATGAACAATATTTGCTAAAAAAAAATCCTGAGCTGCTTAGGAGAGAAGATTAGTCTATGCAGCATATGACACAAACAGTAACATCACATTAAAATCTGACGTCCTCTAAACAGCTCTCTGAAATCTGAAGTACACTGAAATTAAATGTCCAACCCTGGAGATAAGAATATGTTTCCCATTATTCCAACACCCCCACACCGGTCTCCTCAGATTCTGAGTGACTGCAAACTCCGCCTTACTTTCACACTTTTGTCTAATGTCTTCCTGACCACATGATGCCTGTGCAAGACTCACACATTTCATTCTTTGATATAAAAAAAGAAAATATCCAGCTCTCATGTGGATGACACCAATAAAAATAGTAAATTAATTAATTAATTAGTTAGTTAGTTGCCATCCAGATGTTGAAGTGGCAACTCTTCCAGCAGCTCAGAATGATGCTCTTGAAGGATTCTGATGAATGCACTCTTCCCTTCATCCCCACAAGACTCTAGGACCTTAAAGACACATCTCATCTTGTCCTGGTCCGTGCGCCCAACGCTGATGTTGGCATGATTTTCCTCGCTGATGTGGCCTTGGGAGAACATCTGATCTGCTATGGGCATCACGTTTCTCACCTTCTGAACAAGATCTGCACGGTGCCGTCTGAGGAACTCAGCAGCTGTTGTACCATCACTGCCCTGGAGAACACTCAGTAAGCATTCAGTTCTCAAGATCTCTGCTTCCCAGACGATCCGTTGGTCTGTAGGGTGGAACAGTTCTAGTTTAAAGTCACCCGCCTGCCTTGTGCGCACCTCTGAGAAGTTTGGAGCGATAGAGCTGTATCTGAGTTTCAGTCTTGCTGGATAAATTCTACCACTTTCTGGAGTTGTGCGTAAGGCATAGAAACCATCCATCTGTAGAGGTTCCTCTGGTCGGGGCTTTGCTAGTCTGAGGCCTCTGAAACATTCCTCCTGTTTCTCCAACAGCTTGATGAGACTTGCGTCCTCTGGCAGGAGGTAGGTGCGGAAGGTGAGGGGTGAGGTGCTACTGCGATAGACTTGAACATCTGCATGGATCTTCACCAGGTGTTCCTTCTCCTCTTGCTTCCCAGGGAAAATCAGAGACTTCAGAGACAAGAAAACACCAAGAGGAGAGCAGGAGGGCTTCACCAGCCTTGCATGGAAACAACTCAGCTCACACTTCTCCAAAAACACTCCACTGTCATGTTTGTGCATAATATTCACTACATCTTTAAGATAAGACTGACTTTCCCCCAAACAGAGGAAGTGTGGCAGATGGATGTCCTCCAGCTCTCCTGAGATGACCTTGATGTCCATTGAAGGACCAGCTGGTCTGAACTGCATGTCTGGCAGCTCATCAGCCAAGAGATGCCAGTCTATGAAGCAGTACTTCAGAGTGACTGGCCAAACACATGACCAGCGCAGACCAGACTCTGAGCACTCATAGCTCCCTGCAGGAGAGCTCAGGCTGTAGGTGGAGATGCTCTTTTCTGTGGAGACTTCAGGCTTCACCAGGACCCAGTGGCTGGAGTCTGGAACTTCAGCACATGATTCACAACGCCTCCCTCTGCTCTGACAGGTTGACCTTGAAAACACACAGCAAACACACCCTGGTGTCAGAATAACGGGAATACCTTGAAAATATACAGCAAACACACCCTGGTGTCAGAATAACGGGAATACCTTAGTGCATCGTATTCAGGGCCTCACTAGTAGGGAACAGAAACATGACAGGTGGGGTGTGGTGAGGAGGAGGACATTTGTCATGTTATGTCTATCTTTAGTAATGCCTATGTTGACTGACAATAAAGTCCATACTCTCAAAATCACAGACTTGCCTTGTATGCCTTTAAAACAAAATAAAGTATAAAAAAATATATGAAAGACATCTCCTTTTTTTTCACTGAGTTTGTTCAATCCACCCCTTTCTCACCTTCCGAGTGGAGGCGTGGGTAGTGGACTGGGGTTGAGTGGAGAGGTGGGTAGTGGACTGAGGCTGAGTGGAGAGGTGGGTAGTGGACTGGGGTTGAGTGGAGAGGTGGGTAGTGGACTGGGGTTGAGTGGAGAGGTGGGTAGTGGACTGGGGTTGAGTGGAGAGGTGGGTAGTGGACTGGGGTTGAGGGAAACTCCACTGCCCTTGGGATCCTGTTCTTCTCTTTTACTCTTTATTTCAATCAATCCTATCAATCCTTCTTTTCCTCTGCCTTCATGTCTGTCTTGGTGGTGAACGTCGTGAACAAACGCAGAAATGTTAAAGGTCCTCTGGAACTCCCCTTCAAACAAAGTGCTCATCTGAATTCCCATGTCCCTAAGCTCTGGATTGTTCTGGAATAAAAGCAAAGGAAAATTACACAGTGAGGGAATTTAAGTTCCCATCAGACTTGACATGTTTTATCTCACACATCAAACTCATGAAATTAATAACATAACTGGGTATAACCATATCTGAATCTGAATCATTAAATAAATGAGAAAGGCTGTGCTATCAATTAAATGAATTAATAGTCATCCTCAAACAATCATCCTTTTGACATTGACAGATACAAACATGATTGATGAAAAAAAGAATCAAATGACAAGACAAGCTTCAGCAAAACCACACACTTTAGGCATTTACAAAGAGATTAAAATTTAAGATTAAAACTTTGAAAGTGTTGTTCCCCTCTAAACTGCCACACTAACCCTGTTAAAGAGGGCACAGTTCCTGAAGATGAGCCGGATGTCAGAGACAAACTCCCCCACCAGAGTGTAGCGGCTCTCCAGGTTCTCCCTCACCTTTTGCAGCCACATGGGCCTCGGAATCACTGATGAGTAGCGTGACACCTGTCAATCAAAGAGGGGTGGAGTGGGGTGGAAGGGTGGGTATATGCTTAAAAAATGCACATACACACACATGCAAACACACACATGCAAACACACACACACATACATGCACTTGAAGGGAGCACACCGAGAAACTTGACACATGAATACACAAATGCACACACACACATGCACACACACACACACACACACACACTTACAGCAGGGCAGGGATCTGTGGTGAAGATTTTCTGCTCATCTGCATTTAGCAAAAATAACAGGAGGTACTGGCATTGCTGTAAATGTACACACACACACACAAACACACACACACACACACATGCACACAAACACACACACACACATTTAAAGAGCTTTCAGTTTCAGTACTACAGTAAATTAAGTCAATCCCAGACGGAGTAAAAATACGAGTGAGCATTTTACAGTAATAAAACAGTTTGATTGACACCAGTGTTGTCCAATGCCATGAGCTCACCAGTTTATTTTCTGAGATTTTGCTGTCTAGGACCTGTAGTTGGGTCATGTGATCAGTGTACAGCCAACCCTGAGTCTTCCTCCAAACACAGAATGTACACAGCCAGTCATCTCTGTGTGACACATACAAAACATGAAATACCCATGCAACAAACACACGCACGCACGCACGCACGCACGCACGCACACACACACGCACGCACGCACGCACACACACACATGCACGCACACACACGCACATGCACCAGGGTTTTCTTGCAGTGTTTTATAGTATGAGGTCATGATAACAAACACCTCCAGCCTTGAAAAATCCTACATTTATCTATATCTATCTATCTATCTATCTATCTACTTCTTTCTCTCTCTCCCTCTCTCTCTCTCTCTATATATATATGTGCAAATGTTGGTTTACAAAGAAAACTAAATTCTATAGGCTATTCATTTCTCTGTGCTATTGTAAGGGTACCAGCTAGCCTAACTGTGCGTGTCAAAGGTCAGTAAACTTCCCTGCCAATACCTCAGGAGTCTGTAAGTCAGTCGAATGGCAGCCTGGCCAGTCCAGATCCAATGTTGCTGTGAGATCACAGATTTAAGCTTTCAAATGATGACCCCCGCTGCCTCCACCCCCGCCTCCACACACACACACACCACACACACACACACACACTCACCCTTCTGTAGGAGTGGGTAAGTGACAGTCTTGGTGGAAGACTCTGGGGCACCCATCACAGCACAGCAGCTCTCCCTGCTCTCCACAGATGAAGCAGTGGTCATCATTTCTCTGGTCCTCCTGTTAGTCCAGACAAAACACACACACACACAGACACACACACACAGACACACACACAAAAATGACCTGATGTCCTAAGGAGTCTGTGAGCAATCCACTTCACAAAAATAAATAATTCACACATGAAAACAGCTCACATTTACAATTTAATGCTTTCTCACAAAATTTCACACACACTAAACTGTAAACAGGAGCAGTTTTAGTGTGCTAATTGTTACACACTTTCTCTAATATGCTGACCCTGCAATCAGATAGTTAATAAGTAATAACACCCAAATACCCCTTAAATATCAGACATCCCAGCCTGCAAAAAAACTTATTTCAAGGAAGTGCTTCTCCCACTTGCAAAAAAAAATTGCGGAAAGCTGTGACGGGAGTTAGTACTCATGGGTGTCCGGGAGCCGCTGTGGAAATATGGGAGACTCCCGGAGCTCCTGAAAGACTTGGGATGTCTAAACAGTGCCAGAGAAGCACATATTCCCCTTCAGTTTTCTCCTCTCCACTAAGCACTGGAGAAATAGCACACAGTAAAAACAAGGGGTAGAGTGAGTGAGATCTTACCAGGTCTGAGTCTGTGTAGTTACACATACGACACATACACAGCAGAGAGTGCACCTGCAAGATCTTTCTCTACATACACACACACACACACACACACACACACACACACACACAGAAAGAGACACACATACACACACGCGCACACACACACACACAGAAAGAGACACACATACACACGCACACACACAAATACAACATGTAGACATACAGTGTAACTCATTGCTACAAACATCTTGACATGCTCATAAATGCTCTTTTTAGTTTGGATTTTTACAGTGTAAAGTTAAATGCAGAAATGCAGCATTTAGTGATCTATAAGAAAATCTACACAAGATCTCTACCGTGATCACATAGCTTTGATGACCAACTTTTTTGGATCTTTATTGCTAAAGCTGGAGATTGTCACAAGAATCTGGCCTCTACAGGTGTGTCTCTCTCTTTACCTGTAACAGGTAGTTGAGAGGCTGATCTGATATCTATGTCTATTTCTTTACCTGTAACAGGTAGCTAAGCGGGTGCCCTCTACATGTGATGTCTATGTCTTTACCTTTAACAGGTAGCTTAGGCACTGATCTGATATTTACAGGTGATGTCTATCTCTTTACCTGTAACAGGTAACTAAGAAGCTGATCTGATATCTACAGGTGATGTCTATCTCTTTACCTGTAACAGGTAGCTGAGACGCTGATCTGATATCTACACATGATGTCTATCTCTTTACCTGTAACAGGTAGCTGAGCGGCTGGCCTCTACAGGTGATGTCTCTCTTCCACATCCCGTCTGTCAGGTCAGGGTTTAGCCTGATGAACTCTGCTGGAGTCAGCCAGGTCTCTTCTGTGCGGATACACTTTCCTGTGTTTCCTATAAAAGGTCAAGGGTCACCAACACAGTCTTTATACATGGCTAAAGGGAGGCGCACATATCTCATTGTTTAACAATACATTCAACCTACGATAAGATACGATTCACGATATTACAATACGATCCAATACACTCAATATTTTTTTTAATGTGCAGGAGACTAATTAAAAATAACTGAAACTGTTGGTTATAAAAGAATTAAACAAATGATGGTAAAAATATGTATTACCAAGACTTACTTGTCATCTGATTTTAAGGAACTTGTGGGCCTACAGACTGAGCTACTGACTATAGGATCCTTGACTAAAAAAATGAATGATTGGGTGTGTGGACAGTTACTCTCTCTGGGGCAGCTCTCTGAACAGAATCATGCAGCCTTGCCATTTGGGGGGACTTCATGTACTCTTTTATTGTAATTTCTGAAGGGACAAATTGAAGTGTGTCTGACAATGACATGAAAGCCCAAGACCACAGGACAGGGCGAACATCTCGGAACAACTTGAGCTGTTTACGAACCTGCTGTGCATCTTTATGCCACTGACTACAGCCTAATTTAGCAACCAACACTGGGTAAAATGTCTGTTTAACATCACTGGTATGACTGACGGCAGGAGTTTATAACTTTTTTCCCCGGCTTCCTTTGCCATGACTCTGGAAGGATCTCTCTCAGTGGGCCTACAGACTAGTGTTGGATGCTGGAGATCAAAAGCAGCTAAAATGTGTTGAAATTGAAACACATTTCAAATAAACTTTTCACAAGGGCATGTGTTTTAATCCTTCTCACACAGTAAACTGTTGATCTTTAGCCAGCTGATGGTTGTCTGTTATATCCCTATTCAACACACACACACACACACCACAAACACACACACACACACACCACAAACATTTACACACACACCACAAACACACACACACACCACAAACATACACACACACACACCACCCACATACACACACAAACCACACACACACACACACCACAAACATACACACACACACACACCACAAACACACACACACACACACACACACACACACACACACACACACACTCACCTGAGGCAAAGCGGCCTTTCTGCAATGTTCCAGTAACTGATCCACACTGAACAGGCAGAGCGTCTCCTGAAAACACCAATGCATCCATATCCCAGTCGTCATGGTCACTGTTGTCTCCCTCCCCTGCTCCTTCTCTGCCTTCCTCCTCTTCTCTTGGGTCTCCCTCGTTTCTGTCCCCCTCTTCTCTTGGGTCTCCCTCGTTTCTGTCCTCTGCCTCGTCACTGCTGATCTTTTCATCTTTCTTAGACTTTGACACTTACACAGAGGTGAAGAGAAGGGTCATTACAAGTACAAGCTACTTGTGTTTACAGGACACACACGCACACGCACACACACACACACACACACACACACACACACGAGCACACACTCAACATACAAACGCTCCATCTGTGTGGTTGCTGAACATCAAAGGCACTTGACCACAAGCTCTATTTCATGCTGTTCCCACCAAAAGCAAGTTACAAGCACAAGCAGACTATAAGATGCTATCAGATGGTGCTCTGTAGTAAAAACTCACTGCTGATGGAGGTCTGAGTGCTGGAGGTGAACAGGGCCCTCTTCACCTGCAGTAGAGGAGAGAAGAGGAAGTAATGGCCAATTAAATCACTTCAAACTCCAGTAGACACAGACTCTTGCAGCTCCTAGGGCCACAGGCCTCAAATATATGCAGAAGACATCCTTGCCACAGCCATGTAGTATGTAGTATATGTGTGTGTGTGTGTGTGTGTGTGCGCGTGTGTGTGTGTAAGGAAGAAAGAGAGAGAGAGGAGAGGGAGTGTGAGGTTACCTGCCGTTTTCTCCTTTTAGGTGGTGGACACTTTAGGTTATTCTCCTGCAAGAGCATAAATAAGCAAAATAAAAATAAACACATAAACACATCTGGTGGCGCGGGTGGTAGAGGTGCCGTTCCACAACCGGAGGGTTGCAGGTTTGAGCCCCACTCTGGCTGACCCCATCAGAGTGTCCTTGAGCAAGATACTGAACCCCAAATTGCTCCCGGTGGCAGGTTGGCACCTTGCATGGCAGCCTCCGCTACGTGTGTGAATGGGTGAATGTGAGGCATACTCTGTAAAGTGCTTTGAGTACTCGTAGGAGTAGAAAATCGCTATATAAATGCAGTCCATTTACCATTTACATAAACTCTGCCACTATAGCAACAACAAAACACATTCCCTTGTCAGAATGAAATCACGAAACGCTGAACTGAGAACAGACTGTTGTGTTTAAGAAAAATTATGCAATATTGCAGCAGTCATGTAAATATACAACACACACATACACACCACACACACTCACACACACACACACACACACACAAGATTCCAGTCACCTGAATGAGCTTCTGCAGGGGTTTGTTTCGGCAGCGGATGCTGGTCTTCCAGTTCTTGCTCTTCTCTTTGCCTCCCAGCTTCTCAAACTCACCAGGTGTGTACCAGCGATCCAGGTGGACTATGCACCGCTCTCCTGCAGAGGAAACAGATGCCAAGACTTAATACCACTTACTAACAACTTGCACTGGTGATTTCAGTTTGAGTCAGTCACTTAGTCGGTCCTGATAGTGATTATTCATTGCACAATTCTTGCCTGTCATTGTTGTGTTTACAAACCACTATTTATCAAGGGCTTCAGATGGCTTCAGACAGTAAACACACCTTCTGTGTGTATCTATGGCAATGGCTAACACTGGTCAAGTGTTTCATTGAGCTTCGGATTCCTTTGACATCGGCTCACCGTCAAGTGTTAGAACTGTGCAAAGAAGCAGCAGGAGGAGCCGAGAGAGCCTTGATCCAGCCCATCATCAGCCATTTAACCATCAAAGTGACTACACAGCAGGTACATTAACCTAGAAACAGCATAACATGTTGCCTGCTGTGCCTTTAAATCAGAGGAGGGTGTAGCTATCCCACCTTTGGTCACTCTCTCTGTCCCCACAGCTGATAGTTAACATAGATTTATCAATACAAGCCTGTTACTGTAGTACAGAGGTAGCCTGGTGACAGTAGATAGATGGAGCATATGAACTTTAGATCAAACTCTTTCACTCAGTATCAAAAGTATCCAGGCCTAGTACTGTAACAAAATCTAATACTGAGCAGAGGGACTACACCAGTACAGCCAGGCTATTGCAGAGATGTGTAAGAGAGAGTGCACTGTGAGGCGCTCATTATTGTGGATAACTCCCAACACAGTGATGCAGGAGCCTGGTCCACAGTGGAGGCTATTAAATCACTCTGAGGGGAGTTATTCCACAATAATGACCGCCTTGCAGAAAGTTATGCTGCTTATTACACGGCTGCCTATTGAAGATATCTACAGCATGACAACAAAGCATTGTTTATCATTGATTTCACAGTCATTTCAGTTATTAAGATAGATAACAGCTTCTCTGAAAAAAGTAGTCTGTTACCTTACAGATCAGCTGATTAGTTATGGCAATGTTCTGTTTCACTGAAGTGAATGGAACATTCTACAGCATTCTAAAGAGCTGTGTGATCCTAGCAATAAAAGGCTTCCAGAGAGGACGCCTCACCTCTGGCTAGTTTGTCTCTGTGTAGAAACCCCTCTTTGTCCCCACAGGTGACCGGTAACTGGGTCTTATACATGGACCAGTTCCAGATGTCCTCTCTGCCCCCCTTGATCAGGGGAGAACCTGGAAACAGCACAGCAGGGACTGAGTATGGAAACACAGAAGGGACACACAGAGCAGCAAATCACTCAAAACTTAAACTATTCCATGAGAACCACACATAGTATCTCTAAACACTTTGCCTATTAGTGAGCTGGGAGTAGGGGTTGGAATTGATAAGATTTTCTCAATATCAATCCCATTGTTGATTAACTTTTTGAGTGAGGTAAACCATGTAAAACTGTGTTATCAATTTCAATTTTGTATTCAGAAAGACCCGCTGACCATGGTCTGAAATACTATGCACTGATATGAGGAATTGATAATGTCAGAGGCATATGATACCAGTGAATTGAAGCTTTAGATTCTCTCTTCTACCTAATTCCTGGTTCTTGATACCCACCCCTAGACGGGAGTGACAGACGTGGCTGTGGCCGTGGTCTGGCCGAGGGCATGAGACGTATGCCACCTTCTCCCTCACCAGTGCTGACGTGCCCACTTAAAGCACATGTAGGCACATACTACACAGTGCACTTACTTTTTGCAGCTGTCAAGATCACAACCTCATATACACAAATTCCACACAGTTGATAGGAATATGTCTTAGTGTGCTCACATGTACCACACAACAACAAGCAACACATAACACCCTCAGTAGCAGTAGCATCTTATCTAGTATTGTATTTAGTATGCTAAGTGTAATACCTCCTACTAGGTCTAGGACCACTGACAAAACATAACAGTTGTGTGTTTCAAGCAGGGTGCAGAACTGTATACAACAATTTAACAATGACACTACAAGTGTACACGTACCATCAGTGAGTTTCTTCTTCTTTTTCTTTTTCATGTTGGTCTCAACTGTTTGATCTTTTTCCTCCTCCTCCTCTCCTTCCCCCCTTTGACTTGTGCTGCTCCCTTTTCTTTTCTGTCTGCTCCTCTTCTTCACCTTTGCTTCTTTCAAGTCTTTATTCTTTCCCTCGGGTTCCTTCTCTTTGCTCGTACTTTCCATCTCCGCTTGACCTCCACTGAATGAAAAAGACCCTGGATGGGAGAAAGAGAAGGACACCAGGGGAGATGTTCAGTCTGCTCCCAAAGACAAATGTTATTATCTCACATTGGCTAAATCCTGATATCCCCCCTTGCCCAATGCCCAGATCAGATGTTCAGTCTGCTCCCAAAGACAAATGTTATGGAATGTTATTATCTCAAAATTGTCTAAATCCCAATACCCCCCTTACCCAATGCCCTTTGCTGGGCACCATGTTACCGTCTTGTGTTTTACTCACACTAAATAGGGTACTGAACCAGAAACAAAGACACAGTAGGACATTAGCATATTTAGTGTGCTTGCCTGTAGACAAGGTGCAAGTTACAGTCAACTGTACTGTCACTTATTTTGTACAATAGGAGCTCATCACATTTACTCACACCTCATGTCAAACATATAAGACATCTCTCTCTCTCTCTCACACACACACACACACACACACACACCATCCATGAGACTGTTCCTCAGGAGTCTGAGTGTGGGGTACAGCTGCATGATGTGGTCTGTAAACACACACTGCCAGAAGGTCTTCACACTCTCCGGGTGATTCATCTCCAGGGCATCCAGCACCTCATACACACCCTTCATCTTCTGCTCCTTTGTCTTCATCTTGACGACTCTCTAGTTAGGACAGGTAACATGCACTCACAAGCCTGCTGTTGCGCAATATCAAATGATTTTAATATTCCCGTAAGGTAAGAGAGCCTATCACAGTTTTTGTCGGTCTACTCTGTAAACAGTACTGTAGGCCACCATCGTAAAACAAAAAATAAATAAATAATAAACAGACAACATTTTAAAATACTCGAGACACAGTTCAGCAGTTATTTCTTGTGAGGCATGTCACAGCACTGTGTTGGATTTTTGGGGTTTTCCAGTTTAACTTTACACCTGAAGTTACTGTTCACCTTTAAGATTGCGTTGTGTTCTCTTCCCAGCGGAATAGAAGATTGGATGACTCGGTTACGTTGGATCAGGATCAATGATTTATTACAGGATTAATTAAATGAATTACAACTGTTGATTAGATGGAAAATAAAAAGGTTGAAGTAACAAAGCGCAGTCTAAAGACTATCTGCCTAAGTCACTCTTCTGTCTCTCCCGCGAGGTTGAGACAGGACAACGCAGCGTAGCTCGTCTGGATCCTTCTCATCTGTGTATCGGAAAAGGACTCTACATGTACTCAAAAGTCTAATCATGAATCTATCCTAAACAGTAAGAACTAACTTGATCAGTCCCTAAACTTGGCACGACTCCATATACGTGCAAGACTTGAGGGACACTCACAGCACTCGAAACTACCTAGCCTAAACAGGCACATTCCTATCCATACTGACGCCAGTGTCTTGACGAGTATCGACAGATGATCACTTGGTCAAGGCTATTTCTAAGGTCTCCACCAAGTCTAACAGTTGTTGACCGAATATTCTGTACAGACTTAGCTGAGCAGATAATTCTAAGTAACACACAGAGAAACAGTTATTCATTTGACAGTTAGAAATGGGAACAAGGGATCACATAAAATTACACCAAATTCTAACAACTGCCATGCCCTTCAAAACCATTCTGGATTCTGGCTAGTCCTAGTAGCCCTTCCACAGTTGCCGTTTTTCTACACATGAGGCCTACTGCTGTAGGCTACAGTAGACTCAGCCTAATGCAAAATTATGGACAAAAATCTAAATACTAAATAGCTTATTGCAGTTTATTGTAGAGATGGGCTATATAGGGCTATTACACAGGGAAATATTAGCCTAATGCCGTGAACGAAAAATGCAGTTTATAAATGCAGTTTATACAACTGCATTTTTGTAAGGGTCTTTATAAATACAGTATTAAGTAAGTAAAATGATTACCCTACAGAGCTAGTTGGGTATACCTGATAGAGCTTCTCAGACACAAGATCGTAGTCCCGTAATTGTCTGAGAAAGGTGTGCGGTTGGTCCATGCACGACATCTCTGTCTTCTTGTGGTGAAAGAAGCGGAGTAACTCCTCCTGCGTGAGGAAGTCTAAAGGGTCCATTGGCACGGGGGCACCAGCTCGATTATTTAGGTTAATTTGCGAAAAACAAACGAGTTTTTTTGACAGTAGCCTCTACTGTCTACTCTGCATTCATATTTTCTTCCGCGAGTGTTTGACTTTCACAACACGGAGGACATTTAACTATGACGTTTGGAAAACGAAAGACAGCAACGGCTACCTGTAGCCTTGTCGCTTTTTTTCTTCATGAGGATGGCGCTTTTACATCCTTCTACGTCGGTTCTTCCTATCAGGGAAGCAGAATTTGTTAAACCCTAGGCTACTATGAAAAATAGAAAGACAAAGATGATCTGATTGTTGACTTTTCCCCATGCGACTAACAGCCCTCTTTCAATTACAGCCAACAATATGAAACTGCTCAGAGCAAAGGCCGGTTTATTTACATTGCGCATTTCATACAGAGTAGTTCAATGTGCTTTACAAAAAAGTAAAATAAATAGTATAGTAAAAGTATAAAAGGATAACAACAAGAGAAAGATACAGTAAGTAAAGACATAAAAAGGGTTGACATAACAGTATCTTCTGCTTCACTCAGAGCTGAAACACTGATCACAGAAGACAGGGGCGCCCCCTGCAGGTGTTCGTAGGTGCAGCTCTGAATACAGGTGGGGGTTTAGTTCTTCCAGCAGGGCCAGCATGATGGGCACAGCATGGACTGTGAGCCTGGAGATGGTCTAGAGTGCTCTTCATAACACCTCTGGAGACTCTCTCAATTAGCCTGGGCCGCACCTGAAACACCCGCTCTGAAGGGAATGATAAAGAGATGAGTCTGTGTGTGTGTGTGTGAGAAAGCAAAAGTATATATGTGTGGACCATTTGTATGCATTTGAGGCTGCATGTGTGTGAGAGAGAATTGGAGAGCACCTGTGTGTGTGTGTGCTGCCCTGTCCAGGGCTCTTGTTGGGCTTCCAGTGGTCTCTTCTATGGATCTTGGCTCTCCAGATGGGCTCTGTGGCTCCTCCATGTAAACCTCTTCAGAAGAATCTCAGATGGGCTGGATGTCCTCACATCTAGCCCATCTGAGCTGTGAGCTGACAGCACTGGATTTGTCAATCCACAGCCCCTTTCTCTCCTTCTCCTTCTCTTTTCTCTAAAGGGCCTTGATGTGAGCCGGGTCGTTTGGCACCAGGTAGGCATGGAAGACCAGGGTTGCAAAGTGGGTGCAGAAGAGCAGCCGCTCACAGTGGGTTTTGGGAGAAATCTGATTGATGAATGAATACATCAGTCCTAGCAGAGAGAAGAAGGGGTGAAGAAGCCTGGCATGGTGTTGGGTCAGCTCACACACACACTCCACACACACCCCACTGTCCCGCCCATACAGAACCCTCACAGCATCACACAAATATGTCTTAGAATCCCCCAAACAGAAGAAATGTGGCAGATGGATCTCCTCCAGCTTTCCTGACATGATCTTGATGTCCATCAGAGGACCAGCTGGTCTGTACTGCATGAGGTGCAGCTCATCGGCCAAGAGATGCCAGTCTGTGAAGCAGTACTGCAGGGTGACTGGAGCTGCACATGACCAGCGCAGACCAGACTCTGAGCACTCATAGCTCCCTGCAGGAGAGCTCAGGCTGTAGGTGCAGATGCTCTTCCCTATGGAGACTTCACGCTTTGTGGACAATTATTTATTTACAATTGTTGTGGACGATTATAATGAAGATGCATTACCCACTATCAGTATATGAGAGGTGCATCACCCTGCCACATTAGATTAGATTTTTTTTAGATTAGATTCAACTTTATTGATTTAGATTTAGATTAGATTCAACTTTATTGTCATTACACATGTATAAATACAGGTAACGAAATGCAGTTTGGCATCTAATCAGAAGTGCAAAGAGCAGCAAGTGCAGTATATACAGTATGCAGTATGTACAGTTAAAGAGCAAATTATATACAGATAAGAGTAGTAGTAATAAATAGGCAGAAGAGCAATATACATGTAAGGTGAAGAGATAGTAAGGGTAATATAAAGATGTGCTATAGAGATTCAATGTAAGGGCAATATACAGATGTGCTATAGAGATAGTTATGTACAGATGTATTAAGTATATACAGATGTGCTATAGAGACAGTTATGTACAGATGTATTAAGCATATACAGATGTATTAAGTATATACAGATGTACAGATGTGCAGTCCAAGGGCTATAGCAGCATAGCTATAGCAGCAAAGTGTGAGGTTCAGTGGGGGGCAGAGTTCAGTAGTGTGACGGCAGTGGGGAAGAAGCTGTTCCTGTTTGTTGGCAGGATGAGAGGTGTCCTTCACCCTGCTGCGTGCCCGCCGCAGACATCTTTTCCTATGGACATCCTCAATGGCAGGAAGTGGAGTCCCTGTGATTCTCTGAGCAGTTTTCACCACTCGCTGCAGAGCCTTGCGACCAGCGACAGAGCAATTTCCATACCAAACTGTCACACAGTTAGTCAGGATGCTCTCGATCGCACAGCGGTAGAAATTGCTCAGGATGCCAGTGGACAGGTGGTTTTTCTTTAGTGTCGTTAGGAAGAAGAGGCGCTGGTGGGCCTTCTTGACCAGGCTTGAGGTGTTGGTTGACCAGGACAGGTCCTCGGAGATGTGGGTCCCCAAGAATTTGAAGCTGGAGACACGTTCCACAGCCATACCATTGATGTGGATGGGGTCGTGGGTGTTTCCCTTCTCTTTCCTGAAGTCCACAATGAGTTCCTTGGTCTTGCTGGTGTTCAAGAGCAGGTTGTTGTCAGCAAACCATGCAGCCAGGTGCTTCACCTCTTCCCTGTAGTCAGACTCATCGTTGTTACTGATGAGTCCAATCACCGTGCTGTCATCTGCAAACTTGATGATGGAGTTGGATCCATACGCAGGCCTGCAGTCATGGGTGAAAAGGGAGTAGAGGAATGGGGATAGCACACAGCCTTGTGGTGCACCGGTGCTCAGTGACAGGGTGGTGGACCGGTTCTGGCCTGACCTAACAAACTGGGGTCTGTTGGTCAGGAAGTCCATGATCCAGTTGCAGATGGGGTTGCTGATTCCAAGGTCGACGAGTTTGGCGATTAGCTTGGAGGGGATGACTGTGTTTGAATGCTGAGCTGAAGTCAACAAACAGCATTCTTGCATATACATTCTTACTGTCCAAGTGTGAGAGCACAGAATGAAGCGCTGCTATCGGTGCCAGGTTTGCTGCATGTTGTTCCTTTAAGAGCGCTTAAGATTACGTTCAATGCCAGCGCAACTGACTGCTGGAGAGAGTGGTGAAGGATTTGGAAGAACAGCTTTTTTGAGAAGACCTACAAGAGGCATAGTGGGTTCTGCTTTGAAGTTCCACTGATGTACCGTTCCATTGATGATCTTTAGACAGCATCTCATCTGCTAGTGACAACACAATGGTCACCCTTTGAATGAGATCTGGCCTCTTCTCTTTCAGAAGCTTTGCTTCATCTACTGGGTGAGGATTGTCCCACAATAGTTTCTTCAAATCAGTTCTCTGGCTCAGTTCTCTGGACTTCTGTTCGAGAGTCTGTCTACAGAGGAGACTTCAGTAGAGGCGAGAATAGAGGGAGAGAGAGAGAAAGAAAGAGAGAGAGAGAAATGAAAGTGTGGAGGTAAATGTTTTCACAAAGCAATAACAACAACAGGACAAATCATCAAACAGCAATTAACAGCAATTTTAGAAAATGCACAAAAACAAGGCTGAAGGATTGAATTTCAGACCTGAAAAGCATACTGGTCCATAGAAGGTGTTGGCTGAGAGGCTTGGGGACAGAGCAACTGCACCAGTTTGAGCTGTAATGGAGGATGAGACTGAGGCTGGCTGGACTGGGTTGGAGGAGCCAGAATGGATCTCGTTTGTGTTGGTAGTGGGAGCTGAGGCAGAGACAAACAGAAGAAAACAAATTAAGTTACTGCTAAGCAGTTTATACACAGTTAGCATACAGGGCTAGCACCAAACTACCTTCCACAGGGGGCTGAATGTTGGCGGTGTGTGAAAGTGAAGAGTTAGAAGCTTCAGTACAGATGTTCATATTGGCCTGTGGGGGATTGTCCCAGCATTCAATTCCCATGATGTCTGCTTTCCACACTTCCTGTTTGTCTACAGAGCTGAGGAGCTCAATCCTGAAGTCACCAGCTTTGCTTATCAGAACCTCAGAGAAGTTGGGAACAAAACTGCAGTCTATGAGTTCTAGCTCTAAAGGATAGATTCTGGATTCACAGTCCGTCTGTAAACTATAAAAGCCGTTCATCTGAAGACGTCTCACGGGGCGAGGCCTAGCGAGTCTGAACCCTCTGAATCCCTCCGATTTCTCCTGTTTCTCCACTAAATCTGTGAGGCTGGCATTCACAGGCAGGAGGTATGTGCGGAAAGTAAGAGGTAATATGGTGCTCCGATAGACAAGAACATCTGCATGGATATCAATCTTCTTCCCCCCAAAATTAAAAGGTATCAGAGAGTAGAAAACCCCAAGAAGAGAAAAAGAGGGGTTCACCAGCCTGGCATGGAAGCGACTCAGTTCACACTTCTCCATAAACACTCCACTGTCCTGCTTATGGAGAACCTTTATAGCATCCTTCAGAGAAGAAGACTGACTTTCCCCCAAACAGAGGAAGTGTGGCAGGTGGATCTCCTCCAGTTCTCCTGAGATGAGCTTCATGTCCATTGAAGGACCAGCTGGTCTGTACTGCATGTGGGGCAGCTCATCAGCCAAGAGATGCCAGTCTGTGAAGCAGTACTGCAGGGTGACTGGAGCAGCACATGACCAGCGCAGACCAGACTCTGAGCACTCATAGCTCCCTGCAGGAGAGCTCAGGCTGTAGCTGGAGATGCTCTTCTCTGTGGAGACTTCAGGCTTCACCAGGACCCAGTGGCTGGAGTCTGGAAATTCAGCACAGGATTCACAGCTCCTTTGTGGGGCAGCACTGTAGAAGAAACACATACACACACACACACACACACACACACACACACACACAAATAGAAGAATAGTGAGAAGTTTCTCCCTCTAAAGACTGGTGTTTTTTCAGAAAGGAAAGGCTAGATTCATCGCAATCTACTCACTCTCTCACACACAGACAAACACACACATACACGCTTAGACAAAGGAGAGTTACATCAAGTTTAAAAAGGAGAAGAAGAGAGAGAAAGCGATGAAAAGATATATATATATATATATACAATATGTCACTATTGACAACCAATCAATATCACTGTTTGATGTTATCAGAAGCAAGTCACAGGACTGTGCATGTGTGTCTTGTATGCCGTAACCTCCTCAGCAGCTGATTCTTTGCTGAACTGAATATAATTGTGGTTTACTATTAAACACAGACATTGTTTATTGAATATTTATGGTTAGATTGTTGCCTGTGAGGTAGAAGTAGCATTAACACAAGCAATGATCACTACGTGATATGAGCAATTTTATCAACGAGTCTGTGATCTGTGTGGAAACGGTAGACACATGTTTGGTACTTGTATACTCTTAGACCCTCACTATTTCCAATCACTAGAAACAGGATTTAAAACTTGTATGAATGATTTAAATATGTGAACTGGTATGTGGACATATCAAATTTACCCTATAATCAGTGTTGCATTGAAACTATTTGTGTGGTACAACACCCAATTCCGACAGCGTTAATTTATGTTAGAAATAAGCTAAGTCACAGCGTCAATTTATGTTGGAAATAAGCTAAGTCACAGCTTACGTTTAGGTTGTGCAATGGGTACAAAGACATTTCACTTGTTTTGCTCAAGTAGGCAGAGGAGTTTGGACACAGCATGATTGTTCAAACTGCACATTCATCACAAAACCCTTACAATGTTTACGCTGTTTGGCCCAGGGCCTCCTTCTTTTCGGCTGATGTACCGAAACACCCCACACAGCTCCACAAAGACGTCTCCAGCAGAACTCCTACTTAAAAGCGCACTGCGCTTAAAATGGATCTAATAAATACTCCTATGGGAGGCCAAATCATGCATGACAGTCAACAGGAACAAGCACAGCGGGTGGCCGCAAGTATGTGCCGGCAGAGATAGTGGTGGTCACTGGCACCCTGTCATATGAAGGAAACCCAGTGTTGTGGCCCATTATAATGACCAGCTACTGGCCTGCAAAAACTCCACCACTGACTTGACTAATTTCCCCTGAGTCTAGAGTGCTCATCACACTAGCTGCACTGCAAGATCATAGCTGTGCAGGCATCGTGCCCCAGTTGCTATGTATGGAGGACCAGGACTGTCATGAAAGGGAATACAAGATTTCATTGTTATATAGTAATAAAAAGTATTTTGTAGTTTGTAAAATTACATTTTACAAAAATAAATGTCATTTAAAAGTGTAGACTTTCACCTCCACCACATCACTCATACCTGAGAAACACACACACACACACACACACCAACACAGATGCAGAAAAAAACACATTCATTGTGTAGTCCCCCATCTCTGACTAACTGACTAACTACTGACTAACTACCCTCAAACTGTGTGTATGTATGTGCATCTGTCTCTTTGCCATGTCCATGGTTACATAAAACAGTTAAAATAGGCAATTCACCAATAAAGTAACCAACAAGAAGAACCAGACCAGACCAAACCATAGTATCCACAGAGCAGCTATTTTGATGTCTGTCTGTCTGTGTGTATGTGTGTGTGTGTGCGTGTGTGTGTGAAATTCACATGTTTGTGTCCAGCTGTGATCCTGGATCCTCTGCAGTATTTGAGGAGTGGTAGCTCCTAGTGGAGACTGCTGTTCCTGAACTGTCCTTTCTGAAGATCAACAATATCAATGAGTTTGTTTACAGGAACTTCAGTGTCCCAATCATGGGAAATTGTGTCATGAATACCGAGCTTACCTGATAAATAATCGTTTTTACCCACTGCAAAACACATTTTGCGTCATTTACTCAGTGTGGGAAAGCTCTACATATAAGTCAATAATACAATACACCTGGAGATAGATTACTCACTTTTAGGTCAAAGTGAAACTCTACAATAAAAACTTCACAATTCTTCTTCAAAATGTCACTCTGCCGCCAAATGATGTATGTGTGTGTATGTGTGTGTCAGTGCGTGTCTGTGTGTGTGTGTGTGTGTGTGTGCGTGTGTGTGAGTGATTTGTTACCAATGAAACTCACATGCATGTGTCCAACTGTGTTCCTGGATCCTTTGCAGTATGTGAGTGGTAGCTGCTAGTGGAGTGTAGTGTTTGTAAACTGCCCTTTCTGAAGATCAAGACAAACAAATGTAAGCACAGTCATATTAGCTTGGATCATTACAGGGAGGGGGTGTCATCATTTTACTGAATTTCCAAATGTTACAGTGAATGTCACAGTGGCTCACAAACACGCACGCATACACACACACACACATACACACACACACATACACACATACCAATTTACGTGGGTAAGCACATAGTTTGTTAAAATCTAGATAAAGCAAGAGCTGTTGCCTAAATTTAACTTTCCTAAGCAAAAAACAGAATCTGAAAGCAGCCCTTCAGTATCTGAAAGCAGCCCTTCTCCGGATTCTTTTTTGCTTACGAAAGTTCCTAAGCAATTGCCACTGCTGAGCCACTGCTGCAGGTGCAAACTGCACCAACGGGAGGATTGTGCTGTGGTGTCTTGGGGTGGAAGCAGAGTCGAGCTGTTTATCACAGTGCTGTTGCAAAACAGGTACAAACTTTGGAAAGCCTCTGCTATGGCCTTTTTATATTACAGCGCATGGCTATCACTGACTTTCATCTGTTTCAGGAACAGCGCTGCAAGTAACGTCAGTAGTCACTGTTCTGTTTTGTTTGTTTTAGTTAAATTCCTTTTGTTTTGATGTTTTTTCTACACGGAGCGTCCATCCACACTCACACAGTAGGTTTTTAGAGCCGTTGTGTGTCAGTTTAGGCTTGTCCCACTGTGCCTAAGCCGGTAGGTCCACTCTCAGGCTATACATGACATTAGGTTATGTGAGCCCAGTACAGATCTTTAGGGGGCCTCCTCACCTGTGATTGCTGTGCTTATCATTTGGGGTGATACTTTTCATACCATTTGAGTTGGTTTATGTCATCCAATGTGTATCGTTTAATGAGAATATATTTTGATTTAAATCATTTTGTTTCTCTTGTATCGGTGTGAACTAAATTGGTGCAGCAGAACTCCTAGAGTGATCATACTGTTAGTTGCTTACTATTTCTCTTGGGTATTTCACACCAAGTTGTGGGTGCCCTGCTGTACATATCATCGAAGCCTATTGCACACTCATTCCTACTGTAAATCCTTATGTGCAGTCTCGTTGTACAGATTGATTTCTATCTCTTTGCAACAAAATAAACATTTAGACTGTATCAGCATTAATTCATTTCCTGTGTGCCATAATCTTGCTCTTTGGTAGCATAGGGGGTTGGAGACAGTGCAAGAGGTCGCACCTGTTCGAGTCAACTAGAGCCTCCCCCACGTCCGGCGCTGGATCGGGGTCTGAAACACACTTAGACAGACACACTCACGGACACACATTGGACTATTACTTCAGTTCATTTAGTGTGTGTGTGTGTGTGTGTGTGTGTGTGTGAATGCAGAGTCAGAGGTGGTTAGTTTTGGAAAGTAAAATGTTTCTTTCAGAAAAAAAGTACACATAGGTAACACTTTCTATGAACCCAGTATCTGTAAAGCATTATAAATGCATTCATAAAGGGTTATAACTCATTCTTAACGCTTTATAACTAATGACATTTGTATTCACAACTGTTTATATATTCACATGACTGTACACATAAGGCATTATAAAGTTATCATATAACTCTTTACAACCTGAAGTGTCACAAAGGATTATAAGCTTCTTTGGCCTTTAGACACTAGGGAAACACACCACTTTACTTATTGTCTGTAATCATGCTGCACTGATTTTCATGAGTAATGATAGGTTCATCTCACTGTACTTAGAGAGTGCATTAAGCGCTTGTAACTCTTCATTATTTGGCATGAGGAACTGGACATATAAATGGACAATTACTGTAACAAACTGAAGCTTCAATAATGCTTTGTGACACTTTGAGTTTTAAAGGCTTATATGATAACATTATAATGCCTTCTGAGTACAGTAATAAGAATGTATAAACACTTATGAACACTAATGTAAGTCTTTATGAATGCATTATAACCTGTTATGAATGTGTTTATAATGCTTTATGAATACTGGGACCATAGAAAATGTCACCGAGATTGAATTCATATGGGGGACACAGTGCAAAGTTCATGTCATTTGACATATTGGAGCACTGTGGGGACTTTGCACTTAATGTAGACTTACTGGGTTTCCAGTTTTTCCATCTGCTGAAACGCCGAATCCTGGACATCACTGATGGTCTCTGATCCTTCCTGTCCTCCTCACTATGTGTGGCTTGTGTGACACTGAATCTTCCTCTACTTCACACTTCTCTTTCCCCCCTAATCTTCCTTGCTGTCACTCATCCTCCCAGCCATTTGATTATCTTTGGGCTCTTAATTCATCCAATCTCCAATCTCTCTTGAGCTTACAGTTCCAATCTTTGGTTGCAATTCACTGAAAGAAAAAGGTCCTATAAATTTGGTAAAGAAAAAAAACATTCATGGGAGTTGAAACAAGTGAAATGAGTTGCACTGTATAAGAATACCAACTGAGTGTTTGTTTTCAGAACTGCTGTAACCATAAACTGGAAATATAGTCTGGCTGGGTTTGGTTTGACTTGAGAGGCCCTTCTTGATCTCCCTTCTCTTTAGCGTGGTCGTCTTCCTCTTGCTCGTCACCCCCTTTTCCATTTCCTCTTATTACTGTTGCTTGTTTGGCTTCCTCCCCCACTACCTGTGCTGACCCAGTAAGGCCCAGTAAGTCAGGCTTTGGCATCTATAAGGGCCATCTGCATGTTTCCTCACTAACTCATCCACCTGACTTCAAACCCCAAATGGGTCTAGAGAGAGGGGCTATCTATCCATGCCTGTAAATAAATGACAATATTAGGTTGACACTGTCACGTTAGTAGAATAATCAGTATTTTTGTTTAAAACATTTTGATCAAAACATTTTATCATAATGTTTCATAGCATGGTGTATAGTATTCAACTATTCGATAAGTGACTTTTTGATTATTAGGAAGAGATTTTTAAATCATGCTACCTGTGTGTGAAATTTGAGGTGACGCTAGATTACAGCCCGTGAATATTGTCATAATTACAAAGTTAGTACAGGGCAAGTAAGACTTTAAAAACAACACCAGCAACAACATAGATACACTGTAGCAAGAGATAAACTTCTGTTAGGGGAGAACCGGGACATAAAAACAGGGTTATTTGGATTGGCATTGGATGTGCGAGTTTATTTTACAGCACACACATCCAATGTTGCGGTGTAGTTACAGGTCATTGTGGGGAATCTGAATAATTATACTCTATTTGTTTTTTTACTTTAAAACTATTTAGAAAATGCAAGGTTGAATGCGTGACTTTATTTTACAGCCAATGTTAGTGGCTAATTGTGGGGAAATTGTGTGATCACACTGTAGGCTACTTGGACGGTAAAGATGTTGTGGGTGTGATTATAAGTACAAGTCACAACCTACAACCTTTTTGACATGTAGTGCCAATGAAAAATGGTCTTGTTCCTTTGCGTGCCAATCAACAGACCAAATGTTTTTCACAATGCATAACTATGGCGCCACATTTCCAACATGAAAATATGTTGAATCCGTTCTGGCTGGATGCAAAGCAGCACTTTAGGATGTCATTCAAAATTAACCATTTTAAATTTTATACATGAAAATGCGCGCTGCAGGCTGACCTGCATAACGGGGAGCGCTATCACTAATTTCGGGTTTGCGCAAATATGGATTTTTGCTATAACCAAGTAACCAAACTAACAACATTCTCACTGCGTTTTAATCACTCTTCTCTCTAACTGGCGGTGACGATTCTGTTCATGCAGCCTTTTATTTCAAAATGGTTCCCAGCAAAATGTCAATGATTTGGTTCGTTTTTGCTCCACTTGAATCGTTTTCGTTCAAAACCTTGAATTCTGAACACTAAAGTAAAATCTAAAGCGTTTCCAAATTTGATGATTGATGATGACAATAATTTGAAACTGACTAAATAAAAGTAGTAGAATAAGATCGACATTGATCATCGACCCAGTTTCTTTACACGGAACTGATATTGGTACACAGTTCACGTCAAAGGTGAGTTTTGTGTTAATGATTGTCCAAAGACACTGATGCGACGGCACAAGCGCTTGCCCTTCAATGGAGGTTGCTTACTGTGCGTTGGTATTTTTCTTAGTTAATGAGCAAGTCTTAGATTACCCAGTTGCCACCATTGTGCACTTTAGCAAGGTATTTGACCTTAAGTTACTCTAGGGGAGACTGGCCCTGTAGTAACTGAGAGTTGGCAAATGTAAGTCACTTTGCATACATGTAAATGTAAATGAAGCACACTATGACTGATGACAATCGGAAATGGTGGTAATTTGAAATTCAGACCAAATCTGTGTAGATTTACAGATACGTTCTTTCTTACCTGGAAATTCTCTAATCACCGAGAGAGACTGGAGATGGTCAAGTTTGCCAAGAAGTAATTTCAATGGCTCTACTCAGCAAGGTGTTATGGGTTCCAGAGGCGAGGGGAGGCGAAAGCATAGACGTAGACGTACACCACTGTAAGAGAAGGCTTTGGATGAAGCTGTCATCATCCATTCAAAGCTAAATGGTGAAGTCAGGCAACGTTTCTTACCTTCCCACAGTAGACTGAAGGTTGATAAGGACACGTTTCACTTTCTTGGGACTGGTGACTGTGGTTATGTCCACGGTAGACATTGCCCCCTAGCTGATGAAATAGTAAAATGGAAAGATCCACAGACTCTCGCTTCTTTTGGACTCTAGAGATGACGAGTGTGGAGTATTTTAAAAACGTTGTGGAGAATAAAATAAAAAACGTTTACCAAAAAAAAATAAACCCGTATTTTCCCTGCACACCACCCAATAGGACTGCCTTAAAATGGGCTATCTGATTCTATTGAAAGGCTATGTGTTTGATACTCCTAATGAGGCTCATGCCCAACATGCATATTTATATTTTTAACAAAAGCATGCGCTACAATTACTGCCACTCTGGGGAAATATTATTAGAACTTATTCCCCATTTATATTTGGCTACTTTAAAGACCCGTGAAATAGAATGTATTCAACTTTGATTTATCAACAATAAATTTAAATACAATTTATATGCCTAATTACAACCTTATATTTAGGCTGGGATTGAAAAGGCCTGTTTTGGCTTTGGCAACTACAACTGCAGCTAGTTAATTTTCCAAATGTGACATCACAACCAGGCTTTGTTTAAAGTTGCCCACTTTTTACTGGCTATTTCTAAGTTCAAGATTTACATATGAAGGAAGGCACAATCATGTTCACGCTCTCGACAGGTCTGTGGTCGTGACCTCTCTTAATTCAGCAAAGCCAAGGTAAAAATGGTTTTCCTTTGAATGATCCCTTTAATATCAGCTGTAAGAACCAAAGAAAGAGTTGTTGAAAACCTTAACCTAAATTTTGAAAACCTACATTTTGAGCAACTATGAACACTGCTAAATGTGTAAAAGTTAAGAAGTGTCAAAGTTAAGAAAAGACAGGCAGTACTTTCTGTGCTCAGATGTTGTAGGCATGTCTGCTCAAAGTGTGTTGCCACTGACCTGATCAGTCAGCACAGTGCCCATGGATAACCAGTTCAACCAGTTTAACCTGTTTACCAAAAGGTATGTACTCTTGGTTCACGAATTTTCAATACAGGCCTATGTGTGAACAGGTGATACATTTTACATTTACCCTTAAAGCAACAGTCTGTCTGTGAGTCAAACACCCTGTAGCCCTGTTGTTCAAGGGTGCCACATGCTTTTGATAGGAATAGAAACAAGACAATTTGGTGCAATGTAAACTGAATAGCAAAACAGCATGCTGATGCTAACTGCTGAGGGCTAGGTTAGGGTTAGCTGATGGTTCTTTTTTCATTTGTTTTTTAATAGTTCAGGTTGCAGGTAATGAAGACAATCCTTTGGGCGGTGGTAGCGTAGTGGTTAAGGAACCTGGCTAGCGTGCAAATAGCCTGAAAAGATGTGGGTTCGAATCCCAGCTGTCACCGTTGTGCCCTTGAGCAAGGCACTTAACCCTAAGTTGCTCTAGGGGAGACTGGCCCTGAACAATTGATAGTTGACAAAGTTGTAAGTCGCTTTGGATAAAAGCGTCTGCTAAATGTAAATGTAGATGTCCTTTATCTGATTATTCTGTATCATCCGTGATCAAGGTGAAGTTGGAATGAAATTCAGCACATCTTGATGTTTCTCATTAACTTCAAATATAAAGGAATATTAAGGAAAATATAATTAGATTTGCGAAGAAAATGAATGTCAGTTTGAAGTGATTTATTAAATCAAAGTTTTGGTTTACTGGTAACTATAAAAATATATCTATAAATACGTAAAAGGTGAAAATAGTAGTTGGTGTTGGACGTAAAAGTCTGGGCAGTCATACTGACAAACCAGAAATGTCAATTTCAGGCCATTGATGCCCTATTATTGACAAAATAAACAATATGCTACATATCAGTATAGTATAGCCTTTGGAATATGCTACATATCAGTATAGTATAGCCTTTGGAAGATTCTTACAAGCAAGTACTTCTATACTCTAACTTAAACGGATAGTATGGAGTGAGTCAACCCATGGCTCTGCTTTTTGAGGTTGCCAAGTGCTGTCAGTAGGAATAAGAAGAGACAGAATTTGTGAACCAGCAGCTAACGCTTACTGAACAGGGCTCCGGAAAAAGAAACGGAAGCAGTTTCCTTGCTCTCATGCCTTAGCATTGTTGGCTGCCATTTCGCATTCGGTCGGTTGCACCAGGAAAGAAAAAAACATAAAATAAGGGTTTTGCAAATTCCTCTCAAACAAGATTTTTATTTCATGAGGTAAAATAAAAAGGTGTCCACAGTAATTATGTAAAGGTGTACCATTCCACCTTCATAACCTGTCAACCTGAGAATAACCTGTCATCATAAGCATGACGTTTCCCAAGAATGCACAATCCCAAACATACTTCCTGAGTTTGTTTTTAAAGAAACAAAAAATTCTCAGAACCTCTGAGAGAAAGCCTCTGCTTTCCAAAATGTAAAGGAGGCCCCACTTACAGTCTATCTCTAGTCAGTGTGTGTTTGC
This sequence comes from Tenualosa ilisha, assembly GCA_015244755.2. Taxonomy (NCBI): domain Eukaryota; kingdom Metazoa; phylum Chordata; class Actinopteri; order Clupeiformes; family Clupeidae; genus Tenualosa; species Tenualosa ilisha. Next base: position 94,116 of record PYXC01000725.1, read on the forward strand.
ATGTGTGTGTGTTCTGCCACACACAGTAAGTCACTTTGGATGCCTGAACCCAAAGTAAAAGTCCTGAGCATACACATACCCTTGAGAATTTTGATATGGGTGCGAACAACCATTTTGACGCACAGCGTCAGCATTGCACAATTGCCCAAGTGACACCACTCCTTATCCAGGATCTTCTCTCTGAGAAGCTCTAAGGACATCTGCTGGATAAACAGTCTGTTGGTCCACAGAGGTCTGAAGAGCAGCAGTGCAAAATAACTGCCTAAATGTGGAGTCAGTACCTACCAGACAAATACAGAGAACAGTACAGAAAAATGAGTGAGTGAGTGAGTGAGTGAGTGAGTGAGTGAAATGAGGTGACGGCTAGTTACTGCCGGCATTTAACATCACAAATGACAGCATTTACTAAAGGCAGTTGCATGACAGCTGTTTTGGCAAATGAACAAGAAAATGTCATACCTGGAAAACATACTGGCCCATTGAAGGTATTGCCATAGAGACTGGGGCACACAGCAACTGCACCAGTTTGAGCCATCAGAGAGGATGAAACTGGCGCTGGTTGGACTGGGTTGGAGGAGCCAGAAGGGATTTCATCTGTGCCAGTAGTGGGTATTAAGGCAGAGAGAGAGAGAACATAAAGTAAGCACTATATGACACTACTATGCAGTGTGTACACAGTTATCATTCAGTGCTGCCTCTATGTTACCTTTCACAGGGGTCTGGATCTTGGCAGTTTGTTTGCACGAACACTCCGGAGCAGTAGAAGTGTTCATATTGTCCTGTTGAGGTATGTTGCAGGAGCACTGAGTTCTGCTAAATGCTGCTTGCCAAACTTCCTGATTGCCTTTAGAGCTGAGAAGCATCATCTTGAAGTAACACGCCTCAGTTAAGCAAACCTCAAAGAAGTTGGGAGCAATTTCACTGTTCCTAAGTTTGATTGTTTCTGGATTGATAGTGGATTTTCCTGGAGGGCAGGTAGTCTTTAAAACATATGATTCATTAATCTGAAGACACATCTCAGGGCGTGGTTTGGGGACCCTGAGGCCCCTGAATCCTTCTGATTTTTCCTGCTCCTCTACTAATTTGCAAAGATGGGTGTTCTCTGGTAAGAGGTATGTACGGAAAGTGAGGGGCGACTGCCTGCACTTATAGACCTGAACATCGACGGGGATCATCTGCATCTCTTCCCTCCAAGAGAACACAACAGCTTTCAGAGAAAAGGAAGACCCATGAAGAGAAAACGGGGGCTTCACCAGCCTGGCGTGGAAACGACTCAGCTCACACTTCTCTATAAACACTCTACTGTCCTCCTTATGGAGAATCTTTAGGGCATCCTTCAGAGAATTGGACTGACTACCTCCTAAACAGAGGAAGTGTGGCAGGTGGATCTCCCCCAGCTCTCCTGACATGAGCTTGATGTCTATTAATGGGCCAGCTAAACAGAACTGCATGTGGGAAAGTTCATTAGTCTCAGGATTCTGGTTTGAAAAGCGGTACTGCAGGGTAACTGGAGCAGCACATGACCAACGCAGACCAGACTCTGAGCACTCATAGCTCCCTGCAGGAGAGCTCAGGCTGTAGGTGGAGATGCTCTTCTCCGTGGAGACCTCAGGTTTCATCAAGACCCAGTGGCCGGAGTCTGGAACTTCAGCACAGGATTGACAGCTCTTCTGGTGGCTTCTGGTCTGATGACATACTCTACAACATGTAAAGCAAACAGAACCCAATCTCAGAGAAACAGGAAGAAATTCAGATACAAAGGCCTTTGGATACAAGGGAAACATACCACTTTACTTATTTTCTGTAATGGTGTCTTATTGATTTTCATGAGTATTTATGTGCACATCTCACTTTGCCAGGAGTGTGCACTGAGTGCTTGTAATTTTTCATTAATTAGCATAAGCAGTTCGGCATATACAGTGAAAAGACAATGAACTAATTTAAGCTTTATAATGCTTTGTGACGCTTCAAGTTGAAAAGGCTTATAACATTGTAATGCCTAGAATCCATAAACAGTTATGAACAGTAATAACATTTGTTATAAGACTTTATGAATGCATTATAACACTTTATAATTGTGTTTATAATGCCCTAAGAATACTGGGTTCACAGAAAGTGTATTTTTTGTTTTTAATTACTGCATGCATTGTGTTGCTAACTTCTTCAACCTGAAAGAAAATCAGCCTTTCTTTATTACCTTCCATGTACAAGAGTGGGTAGACCCTGACAACTTCAAGCTGTGTTATGCAAAGTATGTGTGTGTACGCATGTGTATGCGCGCATGTGTTTGCTGTTATGCATCAAACTCACGTGTGTGTGTCCACAGGGAGCAGCTGTGCTCCTGCATCCTGCTGTGTTTTGTGTGTGACCTGCAGCTCTGCAGCATCTGAGGAGTGGGAGCTGCTAGTGGAGGCTGCTGCTGCTGGACTCTCCTTTAGGAAGGTATGACCATGCACTCTAGAAGAAAAACAATAATTAACTTAAACAATAATTACAATAATTAACACTAACGATCAATCCCCATATCTCTACACATCGCAGTTGTGTGTTAACACTCACATGAGTTTTTCCAATTGACAGTGGAGGTTCTTGAGGAGGTCTGAGAGATGCTGAACTCCTGCATCCTGAGGCTCATTCTCACTCAGGTTCAGCCCTGTCAAACTGCAGGAGGTGGGGCTGGCAGCTGATGCCAAAACAGTAGAGCTCTTTTCTGTGAGGGAACATCCCACCTGCCTAAAGAAACATAACCCAACATCTTATTACTGCTCTCACCTACCTTTACAGGCACACAAAGACTCACAAAGACTCAAAAAACACATCATACTTTTATTCACAGTGACTCACACAAGAACACAGATACACAAAGACTCATCTTTCACTCACTCATATGCAAGTGTCATAAGCCTCATATTTTCAGACGTTAAATGATCTGGGCACAGGAAAATGAAACTGAAAGTGAGTTTGTGTGCCCTATTTGGTCAGCGTTAACTGTCGATTTACTATGCGGTCTCTTGTTGTATCAGATTTTCGTTCTTTTTCCTGCTGAGTGCACTTGGTGACCTCAAACAACAGAGCTATGGATTGATTCACACTGGATTTCTCTTTTAAGGTGGAACCCTAATCAGAGTTGTTAAAATACTATTTCTGTTCGGAAAACAACTGGCAAAAAATTCTGGTTCAAAGCCCTGGTGTTTACACTCACTCTAGTTTCTCCAGTTTGCAGTGGGGATTCTTGAAGAGGTCTGAGAGATGCTGAACTCCTGCATCATGAAGCTCATTGTTACTCAGGTTCAACTCCTTCAAACTGCAGGAAGTGGGGCTGGCAACTGATGCCAAAACAGTAGAGCTCTTTTCTGTAAGGGAACACCCCACCAGCCTGGAGAAACACAATCGAACCTCTGATTTTTGCTCTCACACACCTCTGTACACAGACATGCCATTACTCACACAAGAACACAGATAACAAACACTAGTTCACCCACTCTTATGCACCTCTCATGAACCTGATACTTTTACATTAATGGAATGACCACACACACACACACACACACACACACACACACACAGTATTGTAATCACATATGCATAACTCTTCAAAGATAAGCTGCTGTGTGTTAACACTCACTCTAGTTTCTCCAGTTTGCAGTGGGGATTCGTGAGGAGGTCTGAGAGATGCTGAACTCCTGCATCATGAAGCTCATTGTGACTCAGGGTCAGCTCTTTCAGACTGCAGGGGTTTGATCTGCTTGCTGACGCTAAAGCAGCACAGCTCTTCTCTGTGAGGGAACAAAGCTTCAGCCTGGAAGAAATAGAACACATTATTATGACACATCTAAATATTACACTCACATACTACTAGACACACACACACGTTACATGCTATTTTTCGACTAACACTAGCATGAAAATCTACTGGACTACATCACTGTATATACTACACCAGTCAGCACTGAAACTAAGGGAATTTTCTCCGGGATCCTGATCCAAAATATGTGAAAATTAAAGCAGCTTCCTGTTGCTACCCCTGTGTTAACAGCAGGAAAATTGAAAATTGACACTTGACACTTGTTATTTATTGTTTAAAAGAAGCAGAGCCCACTGGCAGCGCCTGTGACACCAGAGCCATCTTGAGCTTTGGAGTTCTGGCTTCATTTTCTATTAAATCCATGTGTTTTTGGTGTTCCAACCTTTTGAGATAGCTCATGACACTCACAGACCGACCTCCAATTATAAATATACATTCCATTATGGTGTTCTTTGAAAATGCAAAAAGTGCAAGTCCTGCACCATCCCAGTTACACACGGTATCCCCCAGGGCTCAGTACGTGGACCTCTCCTCATCATTCTCTACACCCTTCTCCTTGGACAGATCCTGTGCAAAATGGTCTCCAATTCCATTATTATGCTGACAACACCCAACTGCCGCTCTCCTCCACGACCATCACATCTCATAACTAAAATGTGTTTCTTTCACCTCCACATCAAAAACCAGGACCAAGCTCCAGACCTGAGGTCACAGGTCTTTTGCAACCTCCCCACCCACATAAGACACTCACAGACCCTATCAAGCAGTCCCTCACAACCCACCTCTCAGTCTTGCCTCCTGCTGTTGTTTTCCCCAGTCCCACATCCCTCCTGACACCACCCCCGTAATCTACTTTTGGCTCATCTTCTTGTCTAATGCATCTACATGTTTTCACCCATGTCATGTTGTTACCTGTATGTCGCCCGTTACGTATATTTTTATCTGTATATAAAATGTGCAATTATAAAGTGCCTGAGTATCTAGAGAAATGCTGTATAAAACCAATGCATTATTATTATTATTATTATTATTACAATGTGTGTTAACACTCACTCTAGCTTCTCAAGTTTGCAGTGAGGATTCTTAAAGAGGTCTGAGAGATGCTGAACTCCTGCATCATAAAGATAGTTATCACTCAGGTTCAGTTCCTTTAAAATGCAGGACTTTGATCTGCCTGCTGATGCTAAAGCAGCACAGCTCTTCTCTGTGAGGGAGCAGTCACTCAACCTGGGGGGAACAGAACACATCAGATAATTCAAGTCTATTATCTGTGCACACATTGTCACTCTTCCCTCACCCTTACACATTTAGGCACACACTGTCATTCATATATCTTATAAACTATACACTTTTAACAACACACACATACGCACACACACACACACACACACATACACACACACACACAAACACATTTATTTACATCATTCTCAACCTCACTCCCAATATTTCACAGATCAATGAATGCGAGTATGTTGTGCAAAAACACTCACTCTAGTTTCTCCAGTTTGCAGTGGGGATTCGTGAGGAGGTCTGAGAGATGCTGAACTCCTGCATCATGAAGCTTATTGGCACTCAGATTCAGTTCCTTTAAACTGCAGAAATTTGATCTGCCTGCTGATGCTAAAGCAGCACAGCTCTTCTCTGTGAGGGAGCAACCTCTCAGCCTGTAGAGGCATAACCCATAATGACTAATTATAACACTCATATACTGTACTTCCACCACATACAAACACACACACACCCATTTACTCATCACTGTTTCTCCCCGTCCACACGCTGACAAATGTTGTGTTTTAACACTCACTCTAGTTTCTCCAGTTTGTAGTGGAGATTTTTGAGGAGGTCTGAGAGATGGTGAACTCCTGCATCATGAAGCTTATTGTCACTTAGGTCCAACTCCTTCAAACTGCAGGAATTTGACCTGCCTGCTGATGCTAAAGCAGCACAGCTCTTCTCTGTGAGGGAACACCATCTCAGCCTGGAGAGACATAACACATAATGACATGTCTGATTATAATTCTCATATACCCTACTATAAATCTCACTATACTATACACACACACACACACACACACACACACACATACTCATCACACTTATTCACTCATCATTGTGTTCTCCCCCACACACAGATCTGTTGTGTGTGTGTGTTAACACTCACTCTAGTTTCTCCAGTTTGCAGTGGGGATTCTTGAGGAGGTCTGAGAGATGCTGAACTCCTGCATCATGAAGCTCATTATTACTCAGGTCCAGCTCTTTCAAACTGCAGGAGTTTGATCTGCCTGCTGATGCTAAAGCAGCACAGCTCTTCTCTGTGAGGGAACAAAGCTTCAGCCTGGGAGAAAAAGAACACAATAGCAAATAATGCATATTACACTCACATCCTCCTACACACACACACATACACACACACATACACACACACACACACACTTTCATACATACACACACTTGTGCCTCCACTTGACAATCACATTACTGATTTGATCACTGATCATTTTTTGTTGATGTTTATTGTGGGATTTTAATGTCTATGTAAGGGTGTATGTCTTGCGTGTTAAGACTCACACTAGCTTTTGCAGTTTGCACTGGGGATTCTTGAGGAGGTCTGAGAGATGCTGAACTCCTGCATCACGAAGCCCATTGACACTCAGGTTCAGCTCCTTTAAACTGCAGGAGATTAACCTGCTAGCAGATGCAATGACAGCACAGCTCCTCTCTGTGAGGAAGCAAGACTCCAGCCTAGGGGAAACATTGGACTATTGCACTCAGAAGACACATATGCAAACACAATTTGTCATCATGCATCATGTTCATCCCTTAAAGGGATATTCTGACACATTTCAACTCATAGCCCTGTTGATCAGGTTCACTGAGTGTTGTCAGTAAGAAAAAGAGCAAGACAAATGGGCCTTTTTCACAGCAGCCATCTTTCCAAGAAGTCGCAGGGTAAGCACGGATGTTATTAATCTCATCCTATAAGGATCTTATTCTACCACACTGAATCAGAATCTTATTGGCTGTCATTAGTAACACCTGTGCTTACCCTGCAAAAAATGGCACAATATGTAAGGGATAACTTTCTGCGAGGCAGTCATTATCATGGAATAACCCCCGACAGAGTTGTGCAGGAGCCCGACGCAGAAGAAATCAAAAAATGACTACAAAACACTGTTTATCATTGCTGTCCTAGTAATTTTAATGATTAATATGGATAGCAGCTTCTGCAAAAAAGTAGTCTGTTACCTTACAGATCTATTGATTGGTTATGGCAACGTTCTGTTTCACTTTCCTGGCCAGTGGCCTGTTATACTTAAAAATGGTCCATTATCAAGAAATATCAGATGGTAGAACATTGGGAAGTCCCACTGAAGTGAATGGAGCATTCTACAGCATTCTAAAGAGCTGTGTAATAAAGGCCGAATAGCAATAAAAAAAAAATAGATTTTCTCATTCCTTTTCCGTACCAGCAGCACTCAGTGTCTTTTTACAACAGGGCAGTGTCTTTTTCAAATGCGGCAGGATATCCCTTTAGAATCACACATTCTGGTCATCACAGGGACACAGTGAAACACATACACTGCTGTTTCCCCATCCTTAAGCATCCTACTCCTACTGGCAGTTATTAAAGCAGTGAACTATGACATACAGCATAACGTTACACTATACCTTAGTTATTTGACATAAGCAGCACATGAAGTAATACATAATATATGCATTCTATACAAAAACGTTTCTGTCTCTGCTTACCAAGCTGATGTGATGACTGGCACCAGCCTCTGAAGAACTTCATCTGGACTAAGGAGTTCAGTCTGGTCTTTCTCTGGTGTCTTTATGTACTTCTGCAGGTCAAACTCATCCAGCTGCTCCTCTGGAATCTTAAACTTAAACCTCCTTGTCTCCCACTCTCCTGGTAAGAGCATGACTACAAACAGAGTTCCTGAGCTCCTGTCAATGTTCTCCACTATAGCATGGTGGTTCAGCTCATTCAGACAGTAGAACAGGTTGATCTGTCTGTCTGTATGTTGATCATGGAACTGAAGGCCCTGCCTGTCTGAATTAGGCTCACAATAATATTCATCTCTGATCTTCTGTTTGATATAATGGACAATTTTCTCTGAGCTCTGTGATTGGCTTCTTGTCTGTGGAAATAGGTACATTAAGAGATTCTGATTGGACTCCAGTGAGAGGCCCAGAAGGAAGCGCAAGAAAAGGTCCAGGTGTCCATTCATATTCCGTAAGGCCAGGTCCACTGCAGTCTTGTGAAGGTCAAAAAACATTGAACTTCTGAACAGAGCAGAAAGTTGAGAGGTTTGCTGATGGTCAGGCATGCTTCTCTCTTTGTTGCTGAAACAGAACACATATAAAGCTGCAAGAAACTCCTGAATGCTGAGATGCACAAAACTGAACACCTTTCCCTGGTACAGCCCAGACTCCTCTCTGAAGATTTGAGTACACACTCCTGAGTACACAGATGCTTCAGTGACATCAATGCCACACTCGCCCAGGTCTTCCTCATAAAAGATCAGATTGCCTTTTTCCAGCTGCTGGAAAGCCAGTTTCCCCAGTTTGAAAATCATCTCTTCATCTGTCTCTTTTCTCTCTGTGTACTTTTCTTTTTTGATGCTTGTCTGAATGATCAGGAAGTGCATGTACATTTGAGTGAGAGTTCTTGGCATTTCTACTTTCTCTGATTGATCTGATGTTCTCTCTACTACAGTGGCTGTAATCCAGCAGAAGACTGGAATATGACACATGATGTAGAGGCTCCGGGATGACTTCAGGTGTGTAATGGTTCTGCTGGCCAGATTCTCATCACTGATTCTCTTCCTGAAGTACTCCTCTTTCTGTGGGTCTCTGAATCCCCTTATTTCTGTCACCTGGTCCACATACTCAGCAGGGATCAGATTGGCTGCTGCTGGTCGGGTGGTGATCCAGAGGAGAGCAGAAGGTAACAGATTCCCCTTGATGAGGTTTGTCAGCAGAGCATCCACTGAGACTGGCTCTGTCACATTGCCACATCTCAGATTGGAGTGGAAATCTAGAGGAAGTCGGCACTCATCCAGACCATCAAAGATGAATACAATTTTGGATTTTGAAGTGGTGAAGATTCTTGAGGTGTTTATTTCTGGGAAAAAGTGTTGAAGAAACTCCACTAGACTGAGTTTCTTGGACTTCATCAGATTCAGCTCACGGAAAGGAAGAGGAAACAGGAAGTGGACATCCTGATTGGCTTTTTCTTCAGCCCAGTCCAGAATGAACTTCTGAACCGAGACTGTTTTTCCAATGCCAGCCACTCCCTTTGTCAGCACTGTTCTGATGTGTTTGTGTTGTCTGCGAAAGCAACCTCTGATGCTAAGACTTCTGCTTCCAACCCTTCTTTTTCTACGGTGATCATTCAATTGGTGGAAGATGTCTCTGCATTTGATTGTTCTGCCTTGTGCTGTTTTTTCCCAGGATGCTCTCTCTATCTGTCTGATCTCATGTTCATCATTGACCCATCCTCCTCCTCCTCCTGCCTCTGTGATGTAGAGCTCTGTGTAGATCTCATGGAGCTGTCTGCGTTCTCCTTCATTTGGTACTCCCTCAACCAGATGCTGAAACTTCCTCTTCAGGGAAGATCTGAGTTTCTCATGGATCTCTGCCTCCTCTGGTATAGATCTGGATCAGAGACAGAATCACAGACACACCCCTAAGGTGTCAACAACAAAACACCACCACAATATTCTTACACTATGCTCCTATTAATCCTGAATTCATTTGTAATAATCATAGACATAAACAGAAATTTGAAATATAGGCTAGTGGCACAGCTGTCAGGAAAGTTAGCATTTAAATGGAATGTTTCCTGAATCTCTGATGACACATGATGGCCATTATATGACTCTGAATGGCACAATACACATACACAAGGTGTTTCATTGCCCTTTCCTTTTGTTCTATTAAATCACCTTCATAGCATTAAATAGCAAACTTTGAGATGTTAGAAGCATCACTGAAGCAGTGTTAAAGGATAGTTTTATAGGAGGAGAGACATGATTTATCCTCCTGTATTTACGGCAGTCCGTAATGTAAAGATGGTGGAGTAGAGAAAAGAAGTCCTGCCCTGCAGTGAAATTAGCTAAGTGTATTTGTGGACACGGTAAGATTGACGGCTTGTCTTTTGTTTACTGTCTCTGACACCATGGTAATGGCCATGCTTCGAATGTTGCTACTGAAGTGTGAGCGTGGCCTAACTCATTTGCTTCCTCTGTCCATCTACACCACCAATCATCTCTGCTGAGTGTCATCCCTGCCTCCCTCTGGCGGACTCCTGTCACCTTCCCCTCGTGAATGGACTGCAACCAACACTACATTACATTACATTCCTACACTGTCCAGCCAAAATTCCACCTATGGAATGAGTACCATACCACTAATGTTTAAATTTTGGAACTATTATGATGCTTAGCTAAAACCATGGACAACTTGTAGTCTATCATGGTTACTAATGATTGTAATTTTCCTGCATGACTCTTGGAAGTTAGGTTAGCCCCATGACTCATGGAGGCTTCTTCCTAGATTAAGTAACATAAGATAGTTTTTCCTTGCCCCTGCTGCTCTTGGGTGCTCCTTGCTGTAAAGCGCCATGAGACAATACTGTTGTAAAAGGCGCTGCATAAATAAAATTGAATTGAATTGAAGTGAATGTTGGTGCAATGAGCAAACTGTTATTATAATAATGTTTTTTTGAGCATTATAACAGCGATCTAAAAATAGACAGTTCAATTCAAATTTAAATATTTGCACAATACACTTCAGTATTCAAGTCAGTATGACCCACTAATTTGAAGCAATGGATCTTCCCATTCAATTAGATAGGGCCTGGTCATGTTACTCCCAAATAGCTGCCCAAAGGCGTCACCAAGATGGCCGCTGAGTAAAGTGACTTCCCCAGAAGGACTTAACCCTAACCCTAGGTTAAATTCCCTTAGCCTATGGCACAATTTCATTTGAGATTTTGTCTGCGTACTGTTTCACCCCAACTTTCTCCTCATCATCCATTGGTCTACTCCATGACATTTTAGCTAGCTAACAGCAGAACTTGTTACCACTCCACCCTGCTTGCATTACACAAGTCTGAGCCGACATTTCTGTTAAACAATCTGAAATTCTAACTGAGTAATGATCAGCACACTCTCTGCTGGTTCTAGTTTGAAAGCACAAAAGAGATGGTTTAAAGATAATATGAGGGAAAACACAGTCTACTTAGGTGCAATACAACATTATAGTCGTCAAGTCAGCACAAAAGACTGTGGAAAAAAAATTGAGACGGGCCATAACTAACTAAATTAACAAATGGACATATAATTTATTGTTGTCTAAATACATACTTTAAGACATTCTCTCAGACACACATTCACTATGAAATTACTGGAAAATGGGGTCGATAAAATACGTAACATGCTATTTTCAATTAATAATATTTTTACCATCCAACTGACCTGTCAGAGTCACACCGATACACACCGACTTGAGGTCCTCTGCACCTTCTCTTTCCTTCTGGATCAGAGCTCTTCACATCTGGAGACACACACACACACACACACACACACAACACAAACACTGGATTAAACGGTCCCTAACCCTAAGCGTTTAAGGTATCACCACCATGGTGCTAACTGTAGACAGCACTCTTAATAATTCTAAAGGTGCAGTCATTCTAATGTTAGAATTGCTGTGGAGGGTCTTCTTAAAGGTACAGTGTGATTCTAATCTTACACTTTTGGTTATATTCAGTCCCTCTGGTCATATACTGGAAATCCACTTTCAGTTGTCTAGCTGTCCATTCCGTGGGTGTTCTCAAAGATCTCGGGGAAACATGAACTATTCCAGCCAACCTCTATGTTTGTTCAAGTGCATTGAAGGGAGGGTTGTACTGTACTTGGACACACTATTGGGTTCAGCTCGTACACTGTATCAGCAAACCTGCAGAAACACTGGCTTGTCCATTCCTCAACTCCTGCCTTGTCTACTCATTTTACAACAACAATAACAACAACACCAACAACGGTAAGTTTGTGTCTTACAAGCTACAGGATGTTTACATTTTTTTTGGATCATTAAAGTATCCCCAGTGTCTATCTAACAGCCAACAACATGGGAGACAGTACAGCTCAGAGCATCTGGTGCTATGGAACACTTTCATGACCTCTATTTGACCAACATCACACATGCTGTCATTACACACTACTCTACAGCACAACGCCAACTTATATGTCAGAAAAACCTAAATACAGGTTAAATACAAAATATGAGTGTGATTATTTTACAGACACTATATCAATACACCATAAAACACATACGACCACGAACCAGAGTAAATGTAAACATACCAGTAATGGATCTCGGGCATTTCTTCTTCTTCTGATTAGGTTCAACTTGAGAAGAGAGGCCTGCTTGTTCTTCCTCCTCCTCCTCCTCCTCCTCCTCTCGCTCCTCCCTCTCTCTGGAGAGCCATTTTCTCCTTCTTTTACTCATGCTTTGAGTTATAGCAGTGTGTGGGAGACCCTGAATGCGACAAGAGAGAGAGAAAAAAACATTCTTGATATGAGCTTCAGAAGGATCTGTTAAAACATACTACTAATGTTGAAATTTTCAGTCAATAAATACAAAAAATAGTGTGCTGAAAAGATTTGCCCTAGAAGACACAAAAATGTGGATATGGAAAGTCTGCAGAAAGCTCTGCAACGTATCTCAACAGATCAGCTACAATGATTGAGCTTCCTATGTCTGTCATTATAGCAACAATGTCTGCTTTTCTATTTAAATATATTGACGTATTGATATTTTTATTACATTTCTTTGAATTGTGCAGAACTCAATAAATCAGATATGTATATTAGAAAAAAGAGAGCTACTGACACACTCTGGTTATTCCTTGGTTCTAAAAATGTAGGCGGTGGGCCTCGCTAGTGAGCAACAGCCTATCCAGATATGAGAGGTGTGGCATGATGAAGAGAGAGAAAGAGAAGAGAAATGTTTCTTTGTTTATGCCAATCTTTACTAATGTCTTCATTTACGGGGAATAAAGATCATACACTCAAACAAACAAACAAACAAAACAGCCATACACCAGCAAAGTCATTGATGGGCCAGTGATCCAGAGGAGAAGGAAAATATGTAATGTGGATTCAGTATGCATAAAAAATGTTTAATGTCGGTCACATTTTGTTGGGAAACAAGTAGTTCCTCCACCTTATAAAGTGGTGAACAACAGAAAAAACAAAGAAACATTACTCTGGTGCAACTCCTCTGCAGACTGCATTAAATTGATGTAGGATGCTTTCAACAAATGCACATTCTTGTTATTATAAAATATTAAATTACATAAGTTATCTTAACCCGGAAATAGCAAAACACAGAACACCAAAAGAATGACAATGGTCTCAGTTATCAGTTCTCTTTATGGACAGAATATCATTGCCCACACTTGATGGTGTTTATATTCTCGGGAGATGGACGGGAGTAAGGAGCAAAGAACAAAGAAGTTTGTGTGAGAAAATGTGCTCAGGTGTTTAGGGTTCGGCAAGGAGGACGTAGGCTACAATGTAAAGGATGGCTATATGTGCTAAGTGTAAAGGATAGGTATCGGCTACTATGGCTATTATGTTTACAAGCATCTTTGGATACATGTAACATACTCAAGACTAAATTGCAAGCAGAACTGGAAAGTTGCCTACCTTTTCGTCGGCTCAAGAGCGAGCGATAAGAGTCCAGCTGAACAACTTTCAGTTTCGCTGACTTTGGAGCCGCACATCAGAGCTCTACCGTAGACTTTATTGTATTATATCGCCCCCTGCTGTTCAAATAACTGATGTTTATTCTGTTCTGATCTTTATTATGTTCGGTTCTTTAGAGTAGTGATCCCCAACCAGGGGTGAGCACACTGCAGGGAATAAGTTCACATATTTAATAATAATTTATTTTCAAGATGATAAATAAATATTCTCAGTCATTTAATTTTAAGCCCGTCAATAAAATGGTACATGTGGGCTACAACTAGTTTCCCCAGGGAGACAATAACCTGTGGCACTCCGCGCCAATAATAATCACTTGTGTTACGTTCTACTTTTGGAGACTCATCAACACGTATGAGTGAGGGGGTACTCATGGTATGACAAAACGGCTCAAGGGGTAAACAAGACAAAAAAGGTTGGGAGACACTGCTTTAGAGCAGGGGTTCTCAGCCTTTCTTGGGCTGGGGACCCCTCATGGAGCAGAATTTATTTCAAGGACCCCTCATAATCAACAACAATTTAACCATATAAGATTATAGCCATGTGTTCTTTCAGGTGCTTTTAAACTCTTATTTTAAAAACATATTTTGCTTATACCATTATACCATACTAAATAGACATTGACAGTACAGCAACAGTTGATTGATTTTTTTTTGTCAAATCCAGGCCTACTGTGTTAAAAAAAAATACTGAAAATACTGTTTGTTTCATATAATAAACAAACAGTATTCATTATAATATATAATGATAACTAATATTAATTTGCCTTGCAGTTAACATTAATGCCTAAGGAAAGTGTATTGACAGACTGACGTAATATATCATGTAGGCTAATTTGTCACTAACGTTATGCTGGTGGGAGTAATGAGCACAATGTGATTAGGCTCTATACTGATCTCTAGTATTTTTCCCCATAAGACAAGTTTATACTTTGTAGCAAACTTTTGGCAACGTGCCGCGGGCCCCTGGGTGCTCCCGGACCCTAGTTCAAGCCAATGCTTTAGAGGCTTACACCCTTTCAAAGCTATCTGTAAGCTGCCGCTGTCCGACCTGCAGTTTGTGTTGGGTATAGATGTCCATGTCAGTTTGTCATAATATATCCAAGGCCTACTCTGTTTCTATGGGCTTGCTTGTAGATGTTGGTTTTTCTCTAACTGCCTAACAAACAACAGAGAAGCTGATTTAATTCCCTGTACAAACACAATTGCACTGTTGTGTACAGAAATCTGCATGTCAGAGCTTCTTGTTTGTATGATTTTGACGATAGACACAGTAGAGGGCGATAAAGAGCTGTTCTGCGTCACCAGAAAAGAAGTCATTTCACTCCCAAAAGGCAAGCAGATATTTATCAACTGACTTTTGTAATACAAGAATGCTACCTGAAAATACTAGAGATCAGTATAGAAGCTCTTCCAAGAATATCTCCTGCAACTTTGAGAATGCACTTAATAATTTAATTTCTCTACATTGTGTTACACTATTGCACTTTCAGCTTAAAACAGTGCAGATTCTATGTTAGCAATACGCACTCCTTGTTAGTTCATTGTGTTGTAGCTTGAATGTTATCCTCTTTTGTAAGTCGCTTTGGATAAAAGCGTCTGCTAAATGCCTAAATGTAAATGTAAATGTAGAGATTAATATCAGATTTAAAAAACCCTCAAATATTTGCTTATCTGAAATGTGTGTGTGTGTGTGCTACAACATGCATTTGTCATTGCCAGGACCTGTTAGGTTGGTTTGTTCTGAAGGGAAGCCAAGTAGAATGACTCACTACCATGAAACTCAGTCCACACACGCACACACACACACACACACACACACACACACACACACACACACACACACACGGCCCTACATACTTAAGTGAGGTACCATCCAACCATCTACCATTTGAAATGGCCCTTGGAGGTCTCTCTCTCTCTCTCTCTCTCTCTCTCTCTTTATGCTGTAAACAAATACCACTAACATTGTCGTTTGGCAATAAAGTCTGTCTGTTCTAACCTAATGAACACAATGCATGGAACAGTTTAAACAATTAAAGTATTTGTAATTATTTATGATTTATTGATGATCTATGGAATGCATTGCCACAGAGAAGAAGGACACACACATGCTTCTGTGCATACACACACACACAGACACACAGACACACACATGATCGCATGCACACGTACACACTCACACACACACACACACACACACACACACACACACACACACACGATCGCATGCACACGTACACACTCACACACACACACATGATCGCATGCACACGTACACACTCACTCACACACACACACACACACACCATATTGTATGGGAATTATATGGGCAGTCCTGTCTGTTTTGCTGGCCAGTGGGATCTGCTGGGTGATATTCATCTACACGGGATCAGTCCTTCTGGGGGTATATAATCTGACTTGATGTACTTAATCTCATTCAATCCCACTGCAGCATCAAACTGTGGAAAATGGATATATACTCCAGAGGAAACATGCAGGCACACACAGGTTTGAGTTAGTTGCAGGAGAAAGCAATCCTGTGTGTGTGTGTATTTGTGTGTGTGTGTGTTTGTGTGTGTCGGGGTGTGGAGTGTTAGGAAAGATAAATATTTAACCCTTGTGTGAACTACGACTGAATAACATTTCTCTCTTGTGTATGTGTTACGGCACACAAAATAATTTCTCACAATTCATTTTCACAGTATTTTGTGAGCTTGACTCAACTGTTTGCACCTAAGATAATGAATGAGTGACTCTATTAAACGGTTGGAACTGGATTTCTTTATTTATATTTATTTATACTCAAAGGGGGAAATGCAGGATTCATATTTCCACGCACAGCCTCTGGGTCACCTGCTGGTAGGCCGCAGGAATATATTAGACAGTTTTAAAGGGAAAAACTATCACACCCTGCTTGACTTTACTTTGGTTTATTCAGAGCGAACAATGTGTTTGACCTTTCGCGTCATCATGGTCGCTCAGGTATGACCTGAGCACTCTCAGGTGTGACTAAATTGTTTTGAGTACAAAACACCTAAAAAAAAATACAGATAAAAAAATACTTGGTAACGCTTTAGATCACAGGCCGTGGATTATTGTGTAAGGACTGGAGTGAGTAAAAACAGCATAACAAAATAGACATGTATGTGTGATATTGTCATAATTACGGAGTAGGTACAGGGCAAGTAGACTTTAAAAACAACATCAGCAACAAAACAGACCCACTGTAGCAAGAGATAAAGTACAGGTAGGGGAGAACCGGGACGAATTAAACGGAGGCTATAATAGAGCTAAGTATTTACAAAAGACAGGGTGAAATAAGTGACTTTATTTTACACCCATCCAATGTTGGCGTGTAGTTACAGGTAGTTGTGGGGAAATTCAGTAATTATGCTTCACTTAGATTGCACTTGAAGGATGGGTGTGATAACAAGTACAAGCCACGACCTACATCAACCTTTTTGACATGTAGTGCCAATGAGGAATGGTCTTGTTTCTTTGTGTGCCAATCAACAGACCAATTATTTTTTACAATTTATAATTATGGCGCCACATTTCCAACATGAAAATATGTTGAATCCGTTCTGGCTGGATGCAAAGCAGCACTTTATGAACATGTTGATGTCATTTTTTGAAAATCATCATTCCATCATTCCAAATAAATCATTCTAAATTTTTTACATGAAAATGCACGTTGCAAGCTGACTTGCATAACAGGAAGTGCAATCACTCATTTTGGGTTTGTGCAAATATGGATTTTTGTCATAGCCAAGTAACAAAACCACAACAAAACAACATTCTCACTGCATTTTAATCGTGCGTCTCTCATCTCTAACACTCAGGAATTTGGAGCCCCTGCCCTTTAGCCGGCCTGCGGTTTTCTCTTTGTCCTCAGTCTACGACTTCTGGCAGACAGCAGAAAATGTACTGAGAGGACAAAAATGAGGTTTTATAAGAGGCAGTGGCAGTTCTGCTGGCGTCAGAGCTTTTTGTTTATATGATTTTAATTATTTAACAGTAGGGGGCGATAGAGAGCTGTCCTGCTCCACCAGCGAAGATGTAATATTACATTCACTCTGACTGTTTGCCATTGCCTCACATCTTAATATTACATTCACTCTGACTGTTTGCCATGCCTTGTATTCTAATATAACATTCACTCTGACTGTTTGCCATGCCTTATATTCTAATATAACATTCACTCTGACTGTTTGCCATGCCTTGTATTCTATTGCATTGCCCCCTGCTCAAATAACAAATGCTTATTTTCCCTGAATGGTGCTTTATGTCTATGCCTCTATAAAGATTTCCCTTACTGGTACATTACTGCTGTCTGACCCACTGTCTGTTTTGGGAAAGCTATCTAAGTCCATGTCAGTTTGCCATAATGTAGCCTGGGCCTGTTCTTTCTAAAGTTTCTAAAGGCCTCTTTGTAGGTGCTGGTTTCACCCCCTGCAAACAAGAGACTTGTTATTGTTATGTCTCTGCAAGACACAATATTTCTCTGTGTAAATTTCACACAATAATGCACTTCTGTAGTGTTCAAAAATCTGTGTGTCAGAGGTTTTGTTTGCATGTTGTCCTGCTTCTCCAGGGAAAAGTCATTAAGCTCACAAAATATGTGTGTGTGTGTGCATATGTGTGTGTGTGGGGGGCGGGGTCTACAACATGCATTTGTTATTGCCAGGACCTGTTAGGTTGGTTTGTTCTAAAATGAAGCCAAATAGAATGACTCACTACCATGCAAATAAATCCAAACACACACACACACACACACACACACACACACACACACACGCACATGCACACGCACACACACACGCACACACACACACGGCCCTGTATGCTTGAGTGAGGTACCATCCATCCGGGTGCTATATTTTTGTTGTTTATTTATTTATGTATTTGTGTTGTTTACAAATTTTTGGTTGTGTGAGGGGAACAAAAGCTGTGCGAGGTTATTACACATTTATGAATAATAATGTAAAACAGCATAGACACAGTGCAGAGAACACATTACACAAAGTATTTTAATAATTACATTTTTCATTTAAGTTCAATTATATTTATACATGTCATTTACCATAGAATTGTCTTATGGCATTTTACAGACATTAACAAAGAGCACCCAAGAGCAACAGGGGCAAGGAAAAACTCCCTTGTGGTTGTCATTGAAGAAAGAAACCTTGGGCAGATCCACGGCTCAAGGGCCAACCCAGCTGCCAGGGGTCAAGCTGGAAATGTACAGTCAGTAGTTACCAGAAGTGGTAGACTTTAATGTCCATGGTT
Source organism: Tenualosa ilisha (assembly GCA_015244755.2). NCBI lineage: Eukaryota > Metazoa > Chordata > Actinopteri > Clupeiformes > Clupeidae > Tenualosa > Tenualosa ilisha. The sequence goes on from PYXC01000725.1 coordinate 112,994, forward strand.
TTGGTCCACTGGAAATGTACAGTCAGTAGTTACCAGAAGTGATAGACTATAATGTCCATGGTTTTGGCAGAGGATCATAAAAATTCCAAAATATTGTCCCACATTATATGATAGTCAGGCCATAGGTGATATATGTGATATAGTAGGTGATATATGTGATATAGTAGGTGATATTGCTGATATAGTTGGTGAAATACGTGCAATAGTAGGTGATATAGGTGATACAGTAGGTGATATTGCTGATATAGTTGGTGAAATACGTGCAATAGTAGGTGATATAGGTGATACAGTAGGTGATATTGCTGATATAGTTGGTGAAATACGTGCAATAGTAGGTGATATAGGTGATACAGTAGGTGATATATAGGTCTATAGTTATGGCTGGACAGCGTAGTAGCAGCCAGACAAAATGTTAAAGACAGGGAGTGAGAGGGGTAACATGGCGGTGTCAGAGGGTGGTGCCATGGTGAGAAGGGGTCAGTTGCAGAGCCTCTCAGAAGGAAGGAGTCGGTCCTGGCAAAGGCTGGCATGAGCCTCAGATGAAGTCACAGGCCTCTCAGGATGGAATCTGTGACAGGGATGTCGACCGGTGAGAGGCAGGGATGACTCTCAGCAGAGATGATATTGTAAGATTTGTCTGATCTGTGTGTGTGTGCGTGTGTGTGTGTGTGCGTGTGTGTGTATGTGCGTGTGTGTGTGTGTTTGTTTGTAATGGGGGATGAGGAATAAAAAATACATGCCCACACTGGCAATCCTGACAAAGATCATCTGCAAACATTTTAAGAGTACAGGTACTGTGTGTTTTTGTGTGTGTGTGTGTGTGTGTGTGTGACTGAGAGAGAGATAGATGGTGAGAGAGTAAATATATATCATATGTAGTTATCTAATAAACTGTGGTTAATACAGTTTGCCCCAAACAGTGTCTTGTGGTTTATATGATATGAGCTTTTATTATGGAGTGACTGTATATCATGTGTGTGTGGTTTTTCCCTTGGGTGATGATGATGCTAACACACACACACACACACATACACACACACACACACACACACACTTAGAAATTCCGACATAGGGCTTAAGGGGATAATTGGGATTCTGACATAATACACACACACACACACACACACACTAGGTTTATGTGTTCTTGAAGGACAATGATGACACTGGTGTCAATCAGCCAGGGATTTTCAGGACCATCAAAAGACTTGTGGGTAATCCTTTATATGCACACACACACACACACACACACAAACACACACACACACACACGTATGAGGGGCCCTTCAAGACATTATTCATTCTGGCTCTCTCACATACATATGTTTTCACTCTCACATACATAAATTCTCCTCTCATGTACATATTTATTTTCACTCTCACATACATACATATTTTGCACTCACATACATACATTTTTCACATTCACATACATACATTCTCCTCTCACATACATACATTCTCTTCGCACACACATATATTCTCCTCTCACATACATACATTCTCCTCTCCTCTAGTAAGGTAAGGTAAATCAAGAGGCAATCAGTAATGACTTTTTTTTACAATTCACTTGAACAAGGCAAAAGTGGACCAAGTACTGTATGCACTTTATTGCTAGTGTCTTGATAATTGTAATGCATAACAATTTGTATAGCTACACAATACAAGTAAAGCTTCACAAATTAGAATATTGTTGAAGAGTTCATTAATTTCAGTAACACAAGGTAAAGAAATATCTGATGTCTGAAAAATATGTCCGCTCCTGTACTATGTACGGATACAGATTTACAGGCGGTACATAGTAGCGTAGGAGAAGAGGGTTTATGCTGGCTAAAAACCCCACATTTTATATTAGTAACGTGCGTTGTTTAAAAACCCCTTAATGCAGAGGGCAAAATGGGTCATTTCCGCCTATATTTTGACAGTTGAACTTCAGGCTGCAATATCTCTGGTTCTACACCTTGCATAATAATGATTCATGACTTAAAATGAAGAAGACACCTGGGCCATCAATTCAGACATCCAAAGTGTCTTATTAGAGTCATTATACATTCATTTGTACAGCTAGAAATGCAGAAAAAGTGTCATGAAATTCAAAAACGCCTACCATTTATTTTGAATTTGGAGTGTGAAATTGGTAATGAGTGTCACAGGAGACTAAACAAAGCATTTTATGATTCACCCACATGATGGTAACAAGTGCAAAAAAATTGAAGCAGATAGGCAAAGGTTTACAGGTTTTACACACAAAATAATCATCAATACATAGGTGTTCCCAAAATGTCTTTTGGCCTACCCAAAATCACCAAATACAAAACAACTGTCTTTTACTAAATATGAAGTTTATTTACTTTTTTCTTACCTTCTGAACCACAGTTAACCATGCTGAGTTCATTTCAAGGAACTGCAATGTATGTTCTTGGATGAATTTTACTGGTGGCCTATACCCTCTCCAAATTCTACCCAAAACCTCTCCAAATAAGCAGTTTACTGTTGTTGTAGACATTTACATGGTTTTCCCACACATATCTACCCATGTTGTAAGTTCTGGAGGCTGGCGGGATAAGGTTGTGCGTTGGTGCGGCGGTCTGCCTGGTTTGCCTCCAGGGCACAGTGGCAGGGCTGTGGTAGTGGCTCCAGGGCACAGTGGCAGGGCTGTGGCAGTGGCTCCATAGCACAGTGGCAGGGCTGTGGCAGTGGCTCCAGGGCACAGTGGCAGGGCTGTGGCAGTGGCTCCAGGGCACAGTGGCAGGGCTGTGGCAGTGACTCCAGGGCGCAGTGGTGGGGCTGTGGCAGTGGCTCCAGGGCACAGTGGCAGGGCTGTGGCAGTGGCTCCAGGGCACAGTGGCAGGGCTGCAGAAAACACATCTACCAACAATATGTCATTTAAGACAAGTGTCCGATGAAGAGAATAGCGTAAAGTCAACCCGAAATAGTCATGCAACATATTGATCTGTGGTACGCGTCTGCTGCAGACAGCTTTTATTTGCAGTCTGTCGGATTTGGGGCGTTTGGAGCGAAGAATCTCCTCGATAAAAATGTGTACCTCTTTTGTGATAATTTGTGTTTATTCCGACATCACAGAGCGCTGCACAGGTGTTTTCTATCAGACGACGATTGTCATGACTTAAATGTTCCCTATGCGCATATTAGGTCATGAAGGGGTACGCTGCGGTCCATGTACAATGAACGACTCGCACCCGACCGATATTTTCAACTAACCCACCTGCAACGCGGGCCACAAAAAATAATTATGAAAATATTGTACCCGACCCACTTCCAGACCCGCATATTTTTAAAAGTAGCCTAGTCTATGCTCTTCATTAACTTATAGCATCCTTCGTCTGTGGAACAGTAGTGTTGGTTCCTCTTCTTATCTGCTCAGCAGACCAGGACACGTTGGCTAAATGCGGGGAGGCCAAAATCCCCCTCAGGACCCCGATGGCTTCGTTTAGTGCACCTGCCTCGAGCTCCTCCATAATACTGTATGAGTTACGTTACCTTTGTCCCATTAGGATCAGGACCGCACATTTTCAGCCAATCACAGCTTGATAAATGCCTCACCTTCCGTTTCCACTATACTGCTTCCGTCTCAACTATACTTTCTCTCACATACATATATTCTTCTCACACATACATACATTCTTCTTTCACATGCACATAATCTCTTTAGAGATGAAAAATATGAATGTTTATAAAAAAGGAAAATAAATGTATGTGAGAGTAATATATATGTATGTGAGAGTAATATATATGTATGTAAGATGTGTACAACATATGTATGTAAGAGTAAAAATACGTGTATGTGAGAATAAAACATATGTGTGTGAAAGGTGTAAAATGAATGTATGTAAGAGTAAAAGTACACAGATGTGAGAGGAGAATGTATGTATGTGCAAGAAGAATGTATGTATGTGACAGGAGAATGTATGTATGTGAAAGGACAATGTATGTATGTGACAGGAGAATGTATGTATGTGAGAGTGAGAATATATGTATGTGAGAGGGCCAGAATGAATAATGTCTTGAGTGGCTCCTCATACACACGCATCCACACACACACACACACACATATAAACACAGACACACACATACAAACATACACGCACACATACACACAAGCACACACACACATACATACAATCATACACACACATACAAACACACACATACAAACACACACACACAAACACACACGCACACACACACACACACATGCATACAAACACACACACACACAAACACACACACACACGCACACGCATAGACACACGCACATACAAACACACAAGCATACAAACATACAGCACACATACACACACGCACAGACACAAACATACATACAAACACACACACACACACACACACACAATTTCGATTGAACCTGATCTCTCTGCCCTGTGGGTCATTAGAGATTAGAGAGAGATGAGAGAGTGGTGGGTGGGGCTTAGAGGAAGGAGGAAATGACATACACAGCCATGGTCATGACCTCAGCGTGATGTCATACGAGATACGGGCTTCTGTGTGGCGTCTAGTGTAATGTGGCGTAAATGCCAGTGATGTAAGAAGTATGATGATGTATCCTACGTTTGTAGAAAGTTGTGATGTGATGACGCACACACACACACACACACACACACACGCACTGAGGAGAGTTGCATCAGTTGTGTTTACAAATTTGAAGGGGAGGGCCTGGCAGTTTTCTGTCATATATTCTCCATTTGCCCCCCTCCAGTGGGTCTTCTACACATGGTGGGACTTTGAAGTGTCTTGTTAGGTTAGGTAAACTAAATTTGCAAATGTCACAGACTCCATCTAGCTTAGCAGTGGGTTCAGAACAATAGTAAAACTCTCTCCTGACATCTCAAGAGCCTCCTAGTCAGTGGACTTCTCTGAGGTCGTGGGGTTGAGTCCTGGGCTGGACCACGTGGGATGACTTTGGCTACACAAACTGCACTAAAAGGTGTAATATTACGCTGTATACATTGTCTCTGTCTGTCTGTCTCTTGCTCAGCTCCATATCCTCACCTTGGAAACGGCAAGCCCATAACAGGGAGCTGAGAATGGAAAACAGAGACAAGAGAAGGACCTTAGGTTATGAGCTTCCTTTATTTGTTTTGTTTGTTTGTTTGTTTGTTTGTTTGTTTGTTTTTCCATCCCTTTATTTACTCCTAATCTGTCCTTCCAAGGGAGTGTGGAAGTGAGTCAGTGTGTGTGTGTGTGTGGTGAGCTCAGAACGGCTGAGATGAAAGAGGTTCTCCTGCAGAGAGATGAAACAGAGGACCAGAGAGAAGTGGAGAGGAGAAAACACCTGCCAGAGAGAGAGGAGAGGGAGAGGAGAGAAAGAGAGAGAGACAGAGAAAGAGAAGCCCACTGCCAACTACCCACCCATCACCCCAGAAACACACAGAAGGAGAGAATTACGAGGAAGGAGGGATCAGGAAGGTACAGAGAGGGAGAGAGAGAAAGAGAGAGAGGAAGAGAAAGCATACAAGTAAGAGATAGAGAAAGAGTGAAGATAAACAGATAAAGGAAATGAAGGAGGGAGAGAGAGAGAGAGTGGGTGAGGAGGTGAGAGTAGGCGGAGTGCAAAAATAAATGCCAGCCTCCGCATTCTTCACCACTCCACCCTCAGACCAGGAGCCGTAGCCATATCCGCCCTGGGCGAGGAGCCAGCTGCCCATCTCATGCCAGCCCTCCTGCCCACAATGCCAACCAGGCCTGGGCACGGGTCCTAGGCATGACGACTGAGTGTGACGACTGGGGACTGGCATTAAAGACTGGCACTGGGTATTGGCACTGACAGAATGACTGCATGTGGAGAGTGGATTCAAAGAAAGGAAGACTGTATTAGATATGGGCTATGAAGGTTGGGTGGGGTATGGGGTATAAAGGTTGGGTGGGGTATGAAGGTTGGGGTGGGGGTATAAAGGTTGGGTGGGGTATAAAGGTTGGGTGGGGTATAAAGGTTGGGGTGGGGTATGAAGGTTGGGTGGGGTATAAAGGTTGGGTGGGGTATAAAGGTTGGGTGGGGTATAAAGGTTGGGTGGGGTATGGGGTATAAGGTTGGGTGGGGTATGGGGTATAAAGGTTGGGTGGGTATAAGGTTGGGTGGGGTATAAAGGTTGGGTGGGGTATGGGGTATAAAGGTTGGGTGGGGTATAAAGGTTGGGTGGGGTATAAAGGTTGGGTGGGGTATGGGGTATGAAGGTTGGGTGGGGTATGAAGGTTGGGTGGGGTATAAAGGTTGGGTGGGGTATGGGGTATAAAGGTTGGGTGGGGTATAAAGGTTGGGTGGGGTATGAAGGTTGGGTGGGGTATAAAGGTTGGGTGGGGTATGGGGTATAAAGGTTGGGTGGGGTATAAAGGTTGGGTGGGGTATGCTCGCAACAAGTAGGGTTGTAACTGTTGCAACAAGTTAACAGAATTTTTGGATAGAAACTCAAAGTTGACAAAACTCATTCAACACAGAAACTACAACAGCTTTTTAAGTTCCCTGTTCTTTATACTATTTTTTATTATATTTTATATATGGCTTGCTATAACATCAAATTTAGCATGAATCACAAATGGAGGTCTGTAAGGGGCTGTGGTTATGGGATGTGGGGTATGGGGTCTGAGGACTGGGTTCGGTGGGTGGTTATGGGGTCTGGCTCCTCTAATGGAAGCTAAGGAACATGAATGGAGTTTTCTACAGATGGGCTTCTGCAACAGAACACATGTGAGTCTGGCATAAACACAGAACAGCATGTAATGTCACTGACAAGCACAACGCCCTTTATATTTTCTGATGCAATAATTCTCCTGCTCAGAATCACAGTCTCACAGTCAGTCACTCACCAACTCTCTAAAACTCTCTCTTCCCCCCCCCTCCCTTTCTCTCCCCCTCTCCCTTTCTCTCTCTCTGGTTGCATTCTTCTCCTCCTCCTGTTGGCTAGGTAACATCAAACAGAATACAGTGAGCTGAGGTTGCCAGGTTACTGTGTCTGAATACCAATATATCAGTCTAC
>PYXC01000725.1:127500-130000 GCA_015244755.2 Tenualosa ilisha
CCATCCAACAGCCTGTTAGACTGCACACGTGTAAGGGAGTATAAAAGTGTAAAGTTATTAAGGCAAAATGATAGTTGATTACATCATTTTTAATGAAAGGATATAATTACAATCTTTTTAAATTTGTCTCCATTGCAATTTGACACACACTGAAAAAAAGGAAAAAAAAAACATCATTTCTGATTTTTTTCCTGCATTGAAAATTGATGGAATTGAACAAAACATGTAATTTCAAATATGCTTTATCCATCCGTCTGTCTGTCTGTCTGTCTCTCTCTCTCTCCCTCCATCTCTCTCTCTCTGTGTGGAGCATTCACCCTGTTCACCTCACTACTCACTTCCACCAAACTGAGCTGAGCTGTGTAGGCAGGGAGAGGCAGGCTTCTATAGCATGGCTCACAGTTAAGCACTCCTACACACATAAACTCACTTTCACACACACACAAAATACATATATATATATAATATATATACACGATTCACTTCTAATTAAACTAACAGGTCAAATAGTTCACCATTTTGCAGTATCTCTAACTTCCTAACTTCTTAGTGAATCTGTCGAATAATTTCTCTCTTGGCTTGTTCTTCGAGGCAGCTGTTACCACACGCTGACCTTTGCAGGGTCACAAGATTGATCAATGCTGTATGTTCTCTACGCTTGGAGAAGCATTGGCAGGGTGTTTCAGTCCGGGACTGCACAAGCTCTTCATGCTGTGTGGAGGGAAGCGTTGTGACTGATGGACATTCTTTGCAAACTCTACAGACATTCCTACCACCTGCCTGTCCTTTTTTCACCTGCCTGTGTGTTTCCTTGGTTTAACTACCAGTTTTTGTTTTGATCTGGATGAGATAGAATTTCAGTTCGTAGGTCTCTGTTGTCAACTTTTCAAAAAAGCAGAACTAATTCTCCTCAGTAAGCTTTGACCAGCTAAATTCTAAGCTGTTGCCACACAAAATCTGGTGTGAAGGAAGTTCACTGTGAAGGCTTGTAATATCAAGTTATCTTTTTATTCACAACATCTTCTACTCAGAAGTTAGAGCAAGCTCGGCACAATGACATACACACACACACACACACACACAGGGCAGTTCCTGGCAACCTTCTGGCCTTAGCTGGAGGCTATTAATTAGTCATCTGACATCCTGCCCTATGGTGGGCTCAACACTGATACAGACACACACAGTCACACACACACACAGACTCAGACACAGACACAGTCACACAGACACATTCATGCGACATTCATAACTAGATCTGCACATTCATGTGGGGTTTGATTCACTCTCATTGACTCTGGTTGTCATAGGTGATGACAGATTTGCTTCTTCTGAACATGCTGCTGCGGTCCCCAAGTCTTGTAGATGTGCAGATTGTACAATATTAGGATCAGATCTTATTCAACTCAGCTTCTTTTACAGGCTATGGTCCTTCTGACTCTTAATTATTGTACTAATTCACCTTTGGGCTCCTGTATGTGCTTATGTTGCAGATGACCCTTGGGTCAGGGTTAAGGTTACTCCACCTGTGGTTTCTCAGCATTGGTGTCCTATTCCACAATTCAACTCAAATCTCCCACTGGCATTCAGGACTTTTGTCAGCACCCACTTATTTTAATGATATTGTGCTGGAGATTAAATGTTAGTCCTCTTTTTGTAAGTTGCTTTGGATAAAAGTGTCTGAGCGTCAAACACATCAATAGAAATGCAAAAGACGTGACCCAGTCTTCTGCTCTCTCTACACCACTCTGCTCAACCAAAGAGTGCTGGTTGTGTTGGATGACGACTAATGCCAGGTCTCAGAGGACTCTTTTTGAAGCACCTGAATGGTGGAATGAATTGGCAACAGTCATACAATCTTTTGACTAACAAACATACAAACAACCAAAGCAGGTGAGAGGACCATTATGGGGCACTTTATTTGTGTGTTATGAGATGGAAACCGTTTGATAAGACAAATATTCTTACAGTGCTGACATTGGGTGAGTTGGAGCCAACTGACATATATTAGGTCCAGCTCTGATAGCTCGGACAACAGCCTCAAAAGTCAGGTTTCCACTGGTCAATACCATCAACACGGCACATACACACTTATTTGGGAAATGTCTGGTTCAACCAGCATAATGGAACATTCACACGCAGCAACAACAATGGCTAACATTCATTGTCATTCTACAGTGGTGATGTACTTAAAATAACCTCAAGAGGTTACACAAGATTTTATAGCAATTTTATAGAGGTTGGGGCAAATCTGGGTGTTGGGTTACAGTATAATTACTATATAGTTTATAACAGTGTTATAAAGGGTGCGGCAAACTTGGGAATGGGAGTTTGGTCATGGCTGCAGAGTTGCAGCGTTCTTGTTTATTAAAAAACAAAGCATTCTTTGAAATGTTGAGCCCTTTTCTTACAAAATATACGAACAAAGCTAATATTAATGCATTCTCTAGAGTGTGAAAAAAGGAAGGATTTTTCTTTAATACAATGATATTCAAGTATTTAC
>PYXC01000725.1:135000-145000 GCA_015244755.2 Tenualosa ilisha
GTCTCAGGGGCTGCCTGCATCCCCCTGCTCTCTTTCAAGTCTAAAAATGAAATGCAATGTGGCCTATTTGTGTGCTTATCAGTGCATCGCACATCATAATTTCAATACTGTTAGAGTGATGTTTGTCTATAAGCGCATTAAGCAGCGTAGCATCACACAGAATGTTTCAGACAGTTGCAGGTGTTCAGATCCAAAACATAGTCACTCATTCACTTGAGACCGATTAAAAACTGGTGCTTTCCATTCTGAATGGCCCTTGGCAGCTTAGATTTATGTGGCCCACAAACAGAAAAGTTGGCCACACCTGGTATAGTGTATCACTACTGTGCATGTGTACACTACACACGCAAACACACACGCGCACGCACGCACACATACATACATACACACACACACACCTCGTTGTTGGTGGCAAACTTTCACAGGCAGTGACGCACAACTCCATGGTCTCCACTCTCATCTCCTCTGGCATGTCTGTGTGCTGCACAAAACAGACACGAGTCATTATTTGTCTCTCTCTCTCACGCATGCGCACACGCGCAGACACACACACACATAAACTATACATGTACCCATCCTCAGACATGTTCTCTCTCTCTCTCTCTCTTTACATAGATTTCCACACACGCGTACTCACCCTTATAAGAGGAAAGCTGTGTAGTCTCTTGTAGTCGGCTTCTTCCTTCTTACTGTCACCTGTCTCTGCCATCTCCCTGTTTCTCTGCATGAAAAAAGTACAGTACATAACAAACACAGTTTAAAGTTTTGTCCCAACTGGAATATCTTACCTCTGGCATGTGATGACTGATAGCACCCACCGACCGACAGTAGTAGCATAACGTTATGCTTCACATTGACAATTTGCACCAACATAATCAACGCACGATGGTTATGCTGACATCTTACGACAACAATAGCAAGTCCAACACATTGACGGTATTCACTGGATATCCCCAACGGGCTAAGTCCGTGGCAAGCTGCTAGCCATTGATTAGCCTATCTTATCCTTTTCGAAAACTAATAAGCTAACATTGCATGAGACACGTTGTTTAAGTTACAAGTAATGTTAACGCATCGCACAGAAAAAAAGCCTCAGTTCCATTGAGCACGTACATAATTAAATGTTCGCCTAAGTCGGTATCGACATCAGCTAACTGTCCAGTTAACAGCAACTGACGAATTGCATCTCCGAGTAATATTGACCATTAGCTAATGCCGACCTATCCAACAGATGACACAGTGTACAGCAAACGTATGATAGTTAGCGAGGACATCGACGATGTACTGCCACAATAGCAGGCTCAAGGTAACGTTAGACACTTATCTATGTTCCTCAAAACTTCGTTGCAAACAAACCGACAGCTAGTTAGCTACGATAGTTTGGCTAGCCTGCACAGCCATTGTTTTTAGCATCCAATGTTAGCTTCCAACACTGGACAGCTGCATCAAACCCTCCCCTGTCATCACATGGGTATAACAGCGGAACATAAGTCAGTGTCTGTAGTGTATTATCTGCAATTATGTGCAAAAATATGCAATTTCACGAGGGGGGGCTTCTTACCTAACTAGCGGCTCTTCTGCTTCAAACAAGTTAGTTATCCCTGTAGTTGACATGGAGACACAAGCCGGCCATAGCAACAGTGAAAAGACGGACCTGAGCACGTGACTTCCGTTTCCGGATGTGGTCAAATTTGGTCAACAAATGGATAGGGAGAATGTGTTGCCTATCCTGGGTCAGACACAACCATTATATTATTTCTTTCTTTCTTTGTTTCTTTTGTACTACCTAGATTATTTCCTGGCCATCAAAACATGTCCTCTTATACAAGATCAGGGTATAGGCTACACTATGCATGGTTTGATAAACTACCACTGTGGATTAGGGGAGATTATTCATTTCTTGACACACTGACATGGAGTAAACATAGCCTACCTAATCTCTCCGGAATTACTACAACTGCGGAAGGATTTCAAGCGAGTGAAGCAGTTCAAATGTGTTGGTGTGAGGAGGGGTTGGGGAGTAACACACTGAGCATAAGCCTGTAGTCTAATAATAATAATAATAATAATAACCTGATGACATTATTATTATTATTATTATTATTATTATTGTTGTTGTTGTTGTTGTTATGCTGTAAAAGTGTCTAGCTTTAGACTTCACCTTTTGTGTTTATCATGAGGGCACACTGTCATATGATAGTTTTTGTTGCTTTTGGGGGCTGTTATGTAACACTGCATTTTATTTTCAATTTCTTTCCCTCTGTAGCTGTGTGTGTGTGTGTGTGTGTGTGTGTGTGTGTGTGTGTGTTGTGTGTGTGTGTGTGTGTGTGTGTGTGAGAGAGAGAGAGAGCAGAGTGTGGAGGTGGAATAAACGTGAAGCTCAGATCTGCTTGCTGTTGGCTGTAACGTGCACAGAAGACACTGACAATTCAAAGATGTTTTCATGACCCTCTGTGTTCAAAAACCTCTTGAAGGTCCAGCTCTTCTGATGGCAAATTCCTCTTGAAGGCCCAGCTCTTCTCCTTGAAGGCCCAGCTCTTCTCCTTGAAGGCCCAGCTCTTCTGATGGCAAATTCCTCTTGAAGGCCCAGCTCTTCTCCTTGAAGGCCCAGCTCTTCTCCTTGAAGGCCCAGCTCTTCTGATGGCAAATTCTTTAACGCCTTTAAGAACCAGACTCCTTTCAGGCATCCTTAGGTTTTCCTTGAGTGAAAACGAATCCTCTGTAGGGCCTAGATTACATTATGGACACACTTTTTTTCTGTCGTCTTGATTGTTTTATTTTCTCTGACGAAGGCATGAGCTCATTAAATGAGTAAAAGTAAATATAATGTTAATGTAAATGTAACGGGTCAAACAGATAGGTGTGGGGGGGGCACCGTGGTGCACACACACACACACACACACACACACACACACACACACAGATACATACACCACACACACACAGATACATACACACACACAAACACACATACACACACAGCTTTTTTTGGCTAATGGTCTGTATCACTACATCCCCAGAGACCTGTCGCTAATGACTGTGTGTCCCCATAGGCATGGGCCGCTGATGAAGAGTAGTCTGTAGTCTTGTCCTGGATCAGAGGAAGAGGAAGACGTGCTTCAGATCAATAAGAGGATACAATGGGGGGGGGGGACACGAAGGACAAAATACATCCTGTGCAATATACCTGGCCTCAGCTAAACCACTACACTGGGACCACCCACTCAATAATATCACCCACAAATGGACATAATCAGTGGCTGCCTCATAGGGTTGCTGAATCTATACATCTGTGTCTGTTGTAATTAATTCACATAACTGAAGGTTTAAGACATTTTTTTCATTTTTTCATTGACATATCATCCACGTGGTAGTTGTACATGCAGAAAGATGATGTTTTTACTCTAGATCTGCTATTGCACTTGAATGCTATTCCTCTTTATGAATTAAAATTTGAACAAAAATGTCAGCATAGTATAATGTACCGTATAATAATAATAATAATAATAATAATAATAATAATAATAATCTATACTTGTGAGGGAAATTTGGTCTCTGCTTTTAACCCAGTCATGAATTGGTGAGACACACCGAAGTAAACACTAAGCAGCTGGCTGCCTGCTGTAGCATTGTCCAGGGAGCAGTGAGGGGTTAGGTGCCTTGCTCAAGGGCACAACAGCCATGGTCTACTGGTTGGGGATCAGAACCAGCAACCCCTTTGTTACAAGCCTGAAGCCCTGACCAGTAGGTCATGTCTCCTCCATAATGCATGCATGATATAATGTAGCCTAACATGGTATGTGGTGTTGGTTTAAAATAAAGATTTGCTTTTATGATGTGCACAGGTGACTATGTGGAGGTTGAAAAAGTACTTTTGAGAATTTGAATTATGATCTGAGAGATGAACCAAAATGACTGACGAAAAATAGCAGAGTCAGTTTGCAAAAGCCAGAGCAGAATGTTGAGCTGCTGGTTTAAGGTAACAGTGTAGGCAGGAAAGTTCATCCCCGTCAAACTGAGACACTGGATCCAGTATTCTGACAACAGATGACTGTAGGCTCCCCTGAGCTTGTGTGTTTCAGTTGAACAATCTGTCAGGCCTCTCCTGCATGCACACCTGCCAGTACGTCCTCATGCGTGTGTGGCTGTTTCTAATGTGGGCTTCTAGGTTACTGTGGATGCGTTTGCTTGGGGTTCCCAGTCTGACCTCAGTTAGTGCTGGATATACTTGCCTTGTGAACAGGGTCGGCCACGCAACAGAAACTCTTAACAAAAGACAGGCTTACTTTATTGAGCTTTTGCAAGGATGTGTTGTACACAGAGCTTACACACACACACACACATACACACACAAATCCTCATACCTGCTGACAGAGAGACAGACACACACCCACACACTACACATTAACTGACACAAAAGCAACACTGATATCACAAGAAGTGAGGGTTTGTGTTGTGTGTGAATGGTCACGCAAGAAGATGTGACAGCCTTTGACCAAGAGACAACTCCATAATCTGTAATCCTTTTGCTCATTAGATTGGCACCTGTGCCCTGATTTAAGATCTATCGCTCTCTCTCACACACACATACACAAGCACACACATGCACTTGCTCTCTCACACACAAGCAGACACACACTCTCTGTCACACAAGCACTGACACACATGCACACACACACACATACACAAGCACAGACACACACACATACTCCCTCAAATATAAGCACAGATACATGCACACCCTCTCACAAACCCTTCACAAATGTGCACTATGCACACAAACACACACACACAAATTGTATTTGGACTTTTGCACATTTGGAAGATCCTGTTAAAAGCACAATAACCGAGTAACAGATTGAGATTTGAATCTGTCTCATTAGTCAGTGAAGGAGGAGAGAGAGATATAGAGACAGAGAGAGAGAGAGAAAGAGAGAAAGAGAGGGAGGAATAGAGACTGAGAAAGAAAGACAGACGAATAGAGACAGAGAGAGGGAGAGAGAAAGAGAAGGAGGAATAGGGACAGAGAGAGAGGGAGGTATAGAGATGGAGAGAGAAAGCAAGGAAGACGGAGGAATAAGAGAGAGAGGCAACAATAGAGACAGAGAGAGAGGAATAGAGATGGAGAGAGAGAGGGGGAATAGAGAGAGGGAGGGAGAGAGGTAGAAATAGAGAGAGAGGAATATAGACAGAGAGAGGGAGGAGGAGAGGAATGGGGACAGAGAGGTAGGAGGTATAGGGACAGAGAGAGAGCGAGAGATATTCTAATACTCCCGATTGAAATGAGTGAGAGAGACAGCAGTGAAACCCACAGCTCTTTGAAGTGACTGTTTATTCATGACCATTACAGTTTAATATTTGCTCATGTCCCAAAGAGACAGATCCAAAGAAAGAGGGACAACAAGAGATACAAAAAATAATAATAATCAATAATAAACACTACAACCGCAAAGAAAGAAAGAAAGAAAAAACAATATTGAGATGCAGAAATCATCCACAAGCTGCATGGTTGAGCAGGCATAAGCAAAGGGCAGCTTCACTCTAAAGACTCCATAAGAACTTTACAAAGCTAATTAGGTGGCCTGTGGGAGGCCCAACATCATAAGCTTGGCAGATGCACATGAACCTTGTGAGGGCAAACACAAACCTCACCAGAACACAACAACAGGCACAACAAGACCCACGACACAGCAGGACAGCTCCTCAGGGAGGACAGAGAGAGAGAGAGAGAGAGACTTCTGTCCAGACAGTCAGATAGATGGATATTAAATGATGAACTGAGATATGTCCACCCAGGTAAAGAGAGAGACAGAGATAGAGAGAGATGTGGAGGGTGTCTTTCCTCTTTGTTAGGCACTTTCAGTCCTTTTCAGTCCTGTCTCTATCCAGAGAGGAGACATGCCTGTGGTCTGAGATGGGGCCAACTCTCCAGGCCCTGAGCCACGTCAGGGCCAGGCTGGAATGTGTTTTCAGGGGTATTGTTTTAGATACACAGATAAATATTTCAGTAGCATATAAACACGTTACACTGTGTAGATCAGACACGCACATTGATGCACTTTATGATAACATTCACATTGATCAGTGTGAAAGACAGAAATGATTCAGAAGAGTAAAAAGATTAAATGTGTTTTAGCATACATTTAAAACAGGACAGATCTTGGATTCATCATTCTGAAGTAGAGTTACTCTCTACTAGATTTATCATTCGGTTTCAGTAAAGTATAAGAGTACAAAAGTCAGAGACATTCAGCAGGTTATTGCACTGGCTTAATGTTCAACTCATGTCAGCCGTCAGGTCAGGATCCCATGACGCTGGCTTTGTGATTACACTTTATGATAAATGACACATAACTATCATGTGACCAGTCAAGATGAGTAAAAACTCTAACAGATTGGCATTGTAGGAATGTTTATGCACACACACACACATGCACACACACACGCCTACAGCCATTAAACACACCAAATTGAGCCCCAAAGACCAAAGCAACAACCAAAACACACCATCTGTGTACTGAAATGAATTTGATGATTCATCTAATTGAAGTAGCTGATTTACAACGCCTCTGAAAATTACTTAACTTCAGACACAGAATTTCCGCTTGTTTTAAGCACAGGTGATGAATTGCTTATTGCTTTGCTTAATGGCCACAGATGAACAAAACATCCTACACACTCTACAAGTGTTTCTACATGCCTACTGTATCTGCAGTCCACAGCTTAGCACAGTCACAATTCACACCACTCATGATTTAAACTTATTTATAATTTAATTATACTTAATTTAATGTATTAATTAACTTAATATAAATTAATATAAATATGATTATTTTAACTCAATTATAAATGAACTGAACTTGACTGCAGGAAACTTACTGAAATGCTATGTGGAACACGTCGGGTTTTATAGAAACATGTCAACGTGTTAGGAAATTGGCTTGTTCTGCAGACTGTCCAGAGCTATAAGAGGATCCATTCCCTTCTCCTCTCCCTGTGTGCAATGACCAGCCTAGCACCCAGCGGAGCATAATACAACAAGCCAATTTTCCAAAAGTTGGCGTTCAATAATAAAAGAGCTTTGTGGATTCTGTCAGCTTTTAGTTGCCTTGATCGCAACCACATGACGTTCCCGCGCAGTCTTGCACTTTGATTGGTCACAAATGGATTTGGTTCCATTTGTGGAATTTGGTTCCCATATGGCGCTATGCCAGCTAGCTCCATATGGGAGCTAATATATTTGGTTCCCATATGGAGCGATGCCAGCTCTAGGTGTCTTGCATTGAAACAGCATGGAGCTTCAAGGTGTTTTGGACATCTCTTCTCATCATGTTCCTCTACTGGTGTGCTATTTCTCTTTTGATTGTTAAAAAGTAGAAATCACCACATAGTAGCATTAATAGGTAAAAATGACAAACAAAAGTTTCTAATGAAACAGCAAATGTTTGGTTGTGTCACAAGGGGAATGTATGACTTTCTTCCTTCTCCTTAAAATATTGCAAATGGGCGTGTATGAAATATTGTAAATGGGCATGTATGGGCGTGTATTAAATATTGCAAATGGGCGTGTATGGGCGTGTATTAAATATTGCAAATGGGCATGTATGGGCGTGTATTAAATATTGTAAATGGGCGTGTATGGGCGTGTATTAAATATTGCAAATGGGCGTGTATTAAATATTGCAAATGGGAGTGTATGAAATATTGTAAATGGGCGTGTATGAAATATTGTAAATGGCGTGTATGAAATATTGTAAATGGGCGTGTATGGGCGTGTATTAAATATTGTAAATGGGCATGTATGGGCGTGTATTAAATATTGTAAATGGGCATGTATGGGCGTGTATTAAATATTGTAAATGGGCATGTATGGGCGTGTATTAAATATTGTAAATGGGTGTGTATGGGCATGTATGAAATGTTGTAAATGGGCATGTATGGGCGTGTATGAAATGGCTTTTTGCTTGTTGAAACTTGGCTATGGCTTCTGTTCTCGCTGGCATTAAACCTGCCTGTGAGCTCGTAGATGTTCTTATCTCAGGCAGTGGTTGTTCGTCTTTAGAGTGGAACGCAATCTAGGGGTGATCCAGGCGACCCCGCTCTGAAGCAGCTGCTCATGTCTATAGGAAGGAGCCTGTTTGTGAGGCTGCTCACAGATCACAGGTCCTCTCTAAAGTGGCTTATGTTGCGTGTGTGTGTGTGTGTGTGTGTGTGTGTGTGTGTGTGCACGCTGAAGGGATGATGGCCCCTGAGAGCTGCATTGTTGTTTACTGCCAGGGCACATTCCCGCCTCAGCAGTTTTTTTTCAACCCAAAGTTAATCACCAAATTTCGAAATTTGAAACATTTGGCGGATAAATGAATTGGACAACCCCTCCCCTCCCTCCAGCTCTATGCCGTCTCTTATCTACACGTAGAAAAACACATGATGTAGAACTTATCAGAAAACAAAAGCCTCTATTGACAACTGTATAAAACTGTGCTTAACAAGCAACTAAGTAACAGCGAAGAAGTTGTGCTGTTTGAATTGATCATATATTGTAAAAAAAGAAAAACAATAAAAAACACATTTAAACTGTAAATAATAACAATCCCAGTGGTTCTTAACCAATCTGGGGAACCGCTGTCACGTTACTCCAAAGCTGACGTCTGTTACGTCTGAAAAGATCAACATGAGTACAAAAACAGAGAGAGAAAGATGAAATGATGACAGCAGAAGAAAGCCAACTCTAAATAATGACCAAAACCATGTGGGAGCATTGGCTTCACTATTCCTCTTGTCCCCACCCTAATAAGCTGCCTTCCAGACAAGTTGTAGGTCAGATATTTCCTAGTTATAACCTCCCAATTTTGTTTCAGATGAACTCGGAAGAGAAGAATTATGATTTCCCACTGGGAAAATGTACAATCGAATGCCAAATGAAATAGCAAAGTCAGACTTCCTACTTGTAAACTCTATGGTAACTCTAGAACAGAAGCCTGATTTCTGACGTCTAAGTTGTCTGGAAAGCAGCACTGACACAGCACAGCACAACAGCTGTGACCTCGCCTGCCAAGTCCAGTTTCTCTGGCATGCCCGAGCCTGATGCCAGCCTAGTTGGTACCTCTTTACTGCTTGGCACTGGTGTGCTTGGTGGCACAAGGCTCGCCGGGCACCCTGGTAGCCCCTCCGTAGACCTCCAGGTCCTGCTCTCTCCAGGGGACCACATTTCCCAACATGCCCTTGGTGCAGTGGGCAAGGGCTGACACCTCGGCCGGCCTCAGAGTGCGGTCCCACAGGTTCAGCTGAGACATCTCTCCCTCTAGAGCTTGGCTGGCATCAAAGCCTCCTCCCACTATATCCTACAGGGGACAGAGAAAAAGACACAAGTTTAAAAATATACATTTCATTTTTCAAAGGCTATTTTAAGCCTTTTTGTTTCACCACTTGTTTCACCTTTTTGATCCAGATATTGAATGTGTGTAATATTGTATGCTTTGGCAAAACTGCTTCACTGTCATGTCAATAATGCTTCTTTGAATTTGAGAGAGCGAGAGAGAGAGAGAGAGAGAGAGAGGGAGAGAGAGAGGGAGAGGGAGAGAGAAA
Organism: Tenualosa ilisha; assembly: GCA_015244755.2. Classification (NCBI taxonomy): domain Eukaryota; kingdom Metazoa; phylum Chordata; class Actinopteri; order Clupeiformes; family Clupeidae; genus Tenualosa; species Tenualosa ilisha. Next base: position 144,586 of record PYXC01000725.1, read on the forward strand.
GAGAGGGATAGAGAGAGAGGGAGAGGGAGAGGAGAGAGAGAGAGAGAGAGAGAGGGAGAGAGAGAGAGGGAAGAGGGAGAGGGAGAGGGAGAGGGAGAGAGAGAGAGAGAGAGGGAACAAGAGAGGGAGAGCCAGAGGGTGAAGTGATGCATGTGTGGCCCCATGAGACAGACAGAGGACTGAGGCTGTGAAGAAAGAGTGGCCCCATGTGACTCTCAGCACCTCTCTTTGTAGTTGTTAGCAGGATGATCCAATGTGAAATCCGTTTAGGCAAAACATTTGAAGAAGCCTGCCATTCTGAAGGATCTTTCAGGGTAGATTATATTCTTGATATTAACTGATATACAGTCAGTGCTCTATGTCACACAAAAGCACAAGCTTAACTAAAGCAGACTACGTAAGCAATAAACCACGA
>PYXC01000725.1:150000-180000 GCA_015244755.2 Tenualosa ilisha
ATTGTGAGCTGGAGGTCCCATCTCTGACTACATGGGGGCAGAAAACGCCAGCTTAATGTACATGTTCACAACAATGGTGGAGCGCAGATGTGGATAACACTGTGTCCTGTCTGAGAAATAGCTGCATAAACTCATCGCATGCTGATTGGTTATTTTGATGAGACGTGCACGAACAGGCATGTGCAACCAGCAGAGAGGTATATATATATATATATGTATATATACAGAGAGACATATATATATACAGAGAGAAAGAGAGAGATTGCGGTACAATATGCCTGCTGTAAAGACAGTACATTTAGGCTACAATGATTCTGACATACAGCATAACAGTTTAAATGACAGATTAAAGTCACGGTTAGGGTACAACTATACACATTTGTTGTTGAGTTTCATCTAAACAAAATCCAGTTGGGTAATGAAAAATTTCCCATCTCCGAAATAATAAGCAACAGTTTGCAATGCGACCACATCGGACATTGCTTACATCCCTGAACACAAATCTAAATCTGAATCGCTTCAGAGGTGCTGTAACGAGCTGCAGGTGTTAACAACAACATGGCCCCGTGTGAGTATTCCCTGACTGCTGGTGAAGCACACAGACTAATGCAACGGAGTTAATCACCTGCGTCCACACCGAGGGGACTCCGTTTGTAGAAATGCAGATGAGCTCCAGCATCCGCCAGAAAAGTTCAGGAGTTCACATAGCCATCCCTTCATGGGACATTTGATCCTTCTCTCTCTTTAAACATGATCTGCGCGGTCTTGTGTCTATATTTACAGAGGTTTTGGTGCTAGCCCTTCAAGCAGGCGTAAATAGCCTATGTTTTTCCGTGCCATAGCATGTGGACAACCGAGCTGCCCCAAGCCCTGGTTACTGGGTTTCACAGCAGTCAGACAGGCAACATCCGAACCACTTGCGGGACATCACACATGGTCTGCAGCTAAGCAGGCTACACATACACACGCACGCGCGCGCGCACACACACACACACACACACACACAAACAAGCGTCGCAATACCCACCTCCAGTTTCTCAATGCGGCCCTTCAGTTGATTGATGGCTTGTTCCAGCTCCTGAACGGCGCGTGAAGCGACCATCTCAGATGGCGCCTCGTCCCTTACCATGATGTGGTCATCCTTCTCGTCCCGTTTGCCACCCCACATTCCCGCGCTTCTCTCCGGGTTTCCCCCGTCCACCACCATGTCCCTCTCGCATTCCGTTAGCTTCCCCGTCAGCTCGCGAATGGTCCGCTGGTCGGTGAGAATCTCGTCCTTCTGCTGAAGCACGGTCTGCCGCAGCTCGTCAGCTGCGGTGCGCAGGTATCCCCAGTCCTCGCCCGCGTACAGCGTTGGGTCGTCCGCTTGTTGCTGAAAGTTTTTGGGCTTGCACTCGCCGGCGGGGATTGGAGTGCAGATGAGGCGGCTGATCACCCGCTCCCCTCCTCCTGGTCCGCCGCCTGTGGTACCGCTGACTGTGTAGAAGGTCGGCGCCTCTACGCTCCCTGGTTCTCCGCCGTTGGCTTCAGGACCGTGGAGAGCGTCCACAGGTCCGGCCCGAGCAGGCACGGACGCAGGGGCGAGAGTTCGGACGACTGCGTCCGGAGACAGTGACTGGTTATCGGCCAGTGGCTGAGCCACGGCGGCCGAAGATGATCCAGTGTGAACTGCAGCAATGATGCAGATGACTGCTCCAATAAAGGCCACCATACCGGCGGCCAAAATAACAACAATGAACTTCAGGGTGGCGGTTAAAACCGATCAATAATTATTAGAAAACAAAGTGCGCGTAAATATGAACTACATGAAATCAACCAGCACGCAAAATGAAGTGGTCGTCTAAGCTTGTACTGCTACTACCATTCCACTTTTGGTCGTAGATGCAAACAGTCCGTTTGCATAGCTTCACACACACGGTTTCAAATGTATCGATTATCTATCCAAAGTGGAAAATTACGGTAACTGCAGGATGTCCGTTATAGGTTCCTTCTCCTCGCCCAGTGCCTTGTATGTTGCTAAGCATCCCCTCCTTTCCGATAATTACCTTTGGGACCGTGAGAGAAGAGTGGGGGAGGGATACTCTACCATTAGCCAACCATACGGCAGAGAGGGAGGAGAGGACGTCGTCTCACGACTGTTTGCCACGATGTTATTCGTGAGCCCCTGTACCCTGTACTGCGAGATTTACTGGAGTGTTTGTACTACGTGGAGAAATGCACGAAGGTAGCATATTTTTTTCGATGGCCATTATGTCGACTGCACTGACACCTGTTTAGACTTCTGAAGAACAATATACCAAATTTTAATTTCTTTTACAACCTTGTACTATTGCATACAACATAGAAAAAGGTAGAAAATTAAAATCTTTGAAAACTGGACATAACTTGGTTTATTACAAAACATGGAAATCATATCTCTATGATGGAGGATAGGGATGAGAAAGAGAGAGAGGTCTAGAAACGCGACGGCATCAGGCAAGGTAGCAGTAGGTCACTGATTTAAATTAATCCCAACTAGGCAGCCCAAACAGTCAGCCGACTGGACGATCAGACTGAACAGATGTGCTCTCTCTCTCTCTCTCTCTCTCTCTCTCTCTGTATGTGTGTAAAGGCTGAGTGTGGTTTGCATACGTCTAATCAGTAACGCTGGATGTTAGATAGGACATCTGTCCACAATCTATTAAGCTGAAACGTCACATGAGGATGGCAAGTCCGGGCTAACTTGCTTGAGTGCAGTACGACTAAACCAAACTAAGCGCGCGGTATCCAGTGGATTTAGAACGCCTCCCAGTGGTCCTCCACGGGCACTACATAGGAGCTGCCGCAGTCATCTATTAATGTAATTCAGTGACCGGAGGCAATCGGCATAGGCCTGCATCAAATCATTTATCAAGAATGCATGGTAGATCTAATTACGTTTAGTGGTCAGGCAAGACGCTTTGGTGAAAAAACTTTCTGAAGACTTGAACGAAAGTCACCCAGAAAAGTCCTAAAAACAGGAACCACAGGAATCTCATTTAGGCCAGGTCAAACTGTCAGTTTATTTTCTTGGTTACCCTTGAGCTATCCATATCTACCTGACATGTGCATATATACATCTGGGTTCATGTACATAAGATACATAAAACATAATGAAGGTCTATTTTACATGATACACAAATAATAAAACATATAGCATAGACAAGCCGTCGTTCACTTCAAGTTCAAGAATAGAAGCTATTAGTCCTCTCACTTGAACAGATTTCCATTAGAAAAAAAAATATTCAAATACCACTCTGACTACTGATCAGCACACAACCAACTCAAGTCGACTCGCGCATAAAATCCCTCACTTTGCTTCACTCGAGGAACTCAAACGTTGATTAAACATTGCTAGAGAACTAACTGTGCACATAAATGCCCCTCTCCAGAGGACCACTTTCTCCTTCGCATGCACTCACACACTCTCAGTCAATCACACAGTTACTCGCTCACCCAAAGAATTCTGGTAGCTGTCGCAATCACAATCACAATAAAGCATGGGTGACAGGCAGGTGCATGATGTCGCTTCCAAAGCTGACAGAAACTGTGACTGCTACAAACCCATTGACCTATGACAGAGAGCCGAGACCAGCACCGAATTACATACCCACCACAGACACTCACTTTAGACACCGGCCAATTTGAGGCCAAGAGCCCAGCCCACACACAACCTGAAGAGGACAGCAGTAGGGCTGTCTGCTGGCTGCAACAAACACATCCTTCGGTGTAGTGTTTCACAGAAATCATGAAGGTGATGCTACAGTGGGTCTCAAAGGCATTTTTCAGAATAGGAACCCAGATGTTGCCTGTATATTACAAACAGAACCACGAGAGACAAACCACACCAAGGAGAACTTCTATCTCTGTTATTCATGCGGAGGATCCTGGCCTACAAACATCTTGGCACAGCACGTGCAATTATCAGAGTGATGCCCCCCACCCCACCCCACCCCATACACACACACCTCTCACACTCACACACACACACACACGTTGAGTTTTGGTGACTTCTCACTAAAAGGCTGTGTGTTGTGTTCTTGTCTGTGTTCCTGTAGACAGTCTGTTGTAGGCTGGCAAAAGTAAGCATGCAGAAAAGTCCAGCTGAGGTACCTGCTGTAGGAGGATACACCCTTGGGATGTATCCTGGACACCTTCTTTCGGTGGTGACCCTGAGAGTAATTAATTGCACATCATGCCACAATCATGCCATGTTGCAGATGTCTCCAATTCACTGTTTACCAAAACAAGGAGAACTAATGACAAGGTGAAGGCAGGGAAATGTTGGCTGTGGTGCTGTGGTGGTCCACAGCCCTCCTGTTTGAACGCCAGGGGACCCGCTAGAGATGTTGGGCCCTATGAAAGAAAATTCTTTTGGGCCTCCAGAACATTGATTGTAATATTAAAATGTTCTCTGGGGACCCCATGATGGGCAGAGATGCCTCTCTGTGGTGACTGAGCAACTGTGGACACAGAGGGGCATTAAATCTGTCTTGGGGGTAGTCAGCTTGAGGAGAGAGCCCCCCCCCCACAATATATTGAAATATGCCTGCTTCTTGTGCCAGGATGCCCTGGCTGGGTCTTGGTCTGGGCATATCGAGTGTGTCAGTCTTCAAGAGCTTTCCCATCTATCAGTGTCACCCAGAGGTCTGTGGATTCTTGGAGTGTGTAAATAAATGCAAACACATCTCATCAGTGATATGCGTATATGTTTGTTTGTGTGTGTGTGTGTGTGTGTGTGTGTGTGTGTGTTGTGATAGTTTAGAGCAGTGGTTCAAACTTTTTCTGTTATTCCTCATTTTGGAGAATTTTCACGCCCCACCTGCTCCCCAGTCTGAAAACAATGGAAGCAAAATGGATCCAATTTTAGATTATCTGACATCTTGGTATATGAACATCTTGAGTTATGATTTATTTCTCTGTCATAATGAAGCATTTAACCATGTGGGCCCTACTAACATACTGCAGTGAAATCACATTTATGCACGAGCCTTGGCTATTTGAGAACAAACAAAATCCGAGAGCAACTTTTGATAGAAGGGAAAATAAAAGAAAAGGAAAAGGAAATATATAATTTAGTGGTGGGGGTTGGAGACAATACAGTCATTTGATGTGATTCTAAATGTCGGGCACTGCTAATCATAGAGATGAATGCTACAGCATTGAAATCGGTAGGTTCTCTTGTTTATTCTCATATAAGGTGTGATATTTGAGTTAAGATATCATGAGATATTTGACCGAGAAGAATGCGTCTGAGATGGACGCAGAGCCGTATTGATGAGTACTTTTAATGTAAACTCCAATCTAATTTTCTTGCGAAACACCGTTGGAAAGCTCAGGTCGTGCAGGTTCACGTGATATACGTATGATATATGTGTGGCGAAAACCCCGCGAGTGATCTGACACAGAAGAATGGGTGTGAATTCGGGAGGCACGTAGGTCGGTCTCAAAGGTTAATGTAACGTCTCGCGCCCCACCTGTCATGTGTCCTCGCCCCACAGTTAGAGTGTGTAAACAAATGCGATCAGCAGCTCTCAGCTGCAGCTGCAAACTACTGCCATTAGTTTCAATTGCACGAGTTAATGACACAATCCCTGAGAAAAATAATTATTAGCTGCGGAAACATATATCTCACCAGTTGACTGGCGCTGGCGCATGTGTCTACACTAATGCAATGATTTACCGGCTCATCCACCGCTCTCTTTTTCTCCATCTACATACTGCACTGAGGCAAGTCGTACACTGACATTTGCTATGTGCCCTTTTGATAGACGTTGTGGTTTACTCATAGACTCTATAAGGGTTTACTCAGTGCGTGTAGGCTTTGGCTTGTCTGAATCGCTACCTTGACTGCCACACCAGGGTTATCTAGAGGTTCACTAAGGGTTATCTAAGGGTTAACATTAATGTTATTGATTGATTTTGAAAAGTATGCTTAAAGTGATGCAATTCACAACAGTATCGAGTGCTTTTTGGATTTATTGTTTTCTGGTTTCCTGGAACTACAAAATGTAAACAAACACATCAAATAAAGTGTCAAAATAAACAATATGCACAATTAAGAGGAGACACTTGTTTCAGGAATATTTACAATACAATGCCCTTCTAAATTCCAGGAATATTTTACCTGCAGCACAGGTAAGGCTTTGAAGTGCTGTTAAGGTGCTTTACGTTGGGTTTTAAGTCCAGAGATCCCTGGGTTTGAACTGGCAAAAGCAGATGTACACACATTCACCTACACAGGCTTGTTTCCAAATGGCTCTTTAAACAACAACGGTAACAACAAAACAAGCAAATCAAACTATTCTAGAGCTCGTCTACAAACACATACTGCATAACACACAAATATGGCACATTGGATGTTCATGTTATTAAAAGTTTTACATTGTATTATTTACAGAATTACCTGATTTTCAATGACAGAATTTGTACAGAAATAGGCAGCAGTACTGCATTATCAAATCATATCACTGCACACAAGACTTTAAAAAGACACTGCAAAGAATCTATGGTAGAAATGGCACTGAGAATTGAAGTCATTGAGGTCCTCTCTGAGACGGCTGACCCTCTCAAGGCCTGTCCACAAATATTCTGCACAATTCATCTGTGTGTTGTATTTGCACATTGGTGACTTTATATACCACCAGTCAACACAGCAATAATCATCAGTAAGGTTTTTGGTAAGACTTTACATACTGGTAAGGAGTTGGTAAGTTTTGGTAAAATCATGGTAGCAACTTAGATCAAAGTTCTTCTATTGTCCAACAGTGTAACAAGCTGACTATGAATGCCATATTGATGAAGTGGGAGGATCAATTGTAAAATTATGTGTAATGTGATCAATCTTTACATGGAAGCTGACCATAATCAATGTAATGATTACATCACTGGGTAAGTGCTACTGCTGTGAATGCAAATTAATCAGACAAATGCGACACTATTAACCAATGAAAGCAGAGCTTTGTTTGTGTTGTAGAAATCAATCAGAGGAACAGCGAGGAGCAGCTAACTGAAGTTTCAAATGACACGCATCACGTCCAAAACGCAGGAGGATTGGTGACTGCTAGAAAATCTGACTGAGCATGTGGATCGCTCCTGATAGTTACTGACAGTGACACAGAGTCACTCTGGGAGAAGTGGACTATCACTCTGCCATCTTTTGGCTGGCCCTTCCAAGAGAATGTCAGTTGGGCTGGACAAAAGCGTAAAAGCACAAAGAAATTTGACTATAACCACAGACATAAGCAAACTCAGTATCATCCAGTATGGCCGACTGCACCTTTAAGTACTGCATGGTTTTGTGTCCCTTAGTAAATAAACAAGGGCAGAGGTGGGTGAAGAACAATCAATCGCAGCCATTCCATACATTATGACAACTTCAATTACGTCATCGGGTTTCATTACAACAGTACTTGGCCCATTACATCTCGTGGTGTTGCTGCCCAAGATGTGAAGGTTGACTGTAAGGCCCTTTGGGTGCCTCTGGGTAGTCATTACTGATACTATTGTTATTACTATTTTTATCTAATGAAGATCCCTGTGTGATGGGTGAGACTGGCTGAGGCTGTCTGAGAAAGCGTGCCGCGGCAGGAAGTGATGTAGGGCTTATCTTCCTCCTGCCTGTTGAGACGTGGGCTGTGGGAAGGCGACATAGCGAGACGTGCGAGGAGGGTTTCTGGCACAGGAAGCTCAGAGATCGAGTCAGGCGCCATATCGCAACGCACAAGGGAGATTTTCTGGCACAGGAACCTCAGGGATAGAGTCAGGCTCTGACACAGGGTGGGGGTGTGCAGGGAGGATCGGATCAAAGCCGCTGAGACGGATTGGATGTCTGTGGGGATTCGGAGAGCGAGCTAGGCCTCTTTCTCTTTCTCCTCCTCCTCATGAGACACGGTGGCAACAGGAGCCAGACGAGAATGGGATGATTTCTCTGCTTTTAGGGGAGCTGTGGCAGTGAGCAACGCTCTGAGAGACAGACAAAGAGCTCTAGAGCCCCGTAGTCATTGACATACACCTCATCTCATTTGGCCAGGACACAGGCGGGCACACACACACACACACACACTCACACACACACATACACACACACAGACAGGCAACCACACGAGAAAGGGAATCACTCTGGCAAGGTGGAACATGAGGGAGTCAAGGAGGTTGTTCTAGAATGTTCCATGAATTCCAAATGGACACCACTAAAGGGGCTGATTGAGGCCTGGGAGACCACAGACACCTTTCAGTACTAATACTGTTAAGGACACTGGGGGAGAAAGAGAGAGAGAGACCTCTGAGAAAAATGAAACCAAAAAACTGTATGTGGGATCAAAAAGTAATAAATGAACATAAAGCTCTCCAGGGACCATCTGTGTGTGTGTGTGTGTGTGTGTGTGTGTGTGTGTGTGTGTGGACGGGGGCTGATTCCCTGCTCTGATAATAAGTGATGAGAAAAGGCGAGGGGGGGTTCAATGTTCAGTCAAGAGCCCCCTTAACAGTGTTTTCATCTCCACATCTCTCTCTGACAGAGCAATTTGCAGCACGCTTTTAAAAATATATACTTCCACAACAACTTACTGGAGCTTTTACCATCCAGCACTTCAAAAGGAATACTTAAGACACACACACACACACACAGAGGGGCACCAAAACAGAGCTGACATCTCTTCCACTATCCCCATAACTTATTGAACACAGCCTTGCACAGAGAGCAGGAGAGGGAGAGGAGCTGGCAGACATTAGAAACCAACTCTGACATTCTCCACGCTAGTGAGCCCAGGGAACTCTGGGTAATAATCGGAGTGTGTGCAGAGCCAGGCTCTCGGCTACCGCTGAAGCCACGCAAGACTTCTTGTAATATCGGCGCCATCTAAAATCTTCCCTACACCCCTCCTCTCTAAGGCCAGGGAAACAGGACTAAGGAAGGGTCAGGAATACAAAATTAGTGTAATGTTCAGTGTGTGTGTGTGTGTGTGTGTATGTGTGTGTGTGTATGTGTGTGTGTGTGTGTGTGTGGGTGAGGGTGGGGGCTGGAGCATGATAACGGGGCGACACAACCGTACCCTCCCTGGCCTGACACGAACAGCCCTCCCGGAATCCTCCGGAATAATCCGTGACTCAGCTCTTTGGCGGGCCTTTACGCTCCGATGGCGTTAACAGCAGAATAACTCTGCTCTTGTGGGCCACTGCTCACGCCACTATCACAGGGATAGAGAGAAAGAGAGAGAGAGAGAGAGAGAGAGAGAGAGAGAGAACAACAGATAAAAAGGGAAAAAAGGAGCGGAAATAACCTCAGTGAAAGCAGAGGAACAGATTGCTTTGCCTCCCTGGGAATTCAAATGTGTGCCAGGACTCCAAATGAGGGTAGAAGCAGAGAACCATGGGAGATGATGGAGCTGTGGGATATGCTGGCTAAGTGACTTGCTGCCAGGGCTATAGATGGGGGGCAGGTCATTAATGACAGCGCCCCCTGGAGGCCCAGTCATGCAGTACACCTGCCACACTGCTCTGAGCCTGAGCAGAGCCCAGGGCTCAGGGAACAACACTGCCAGGCTGTGGCTCAAAGAGCCGGACCTCGCCTGGCCTGCACTAGCAGCAAACTGCAGCCTATTTCAGGAAACTGTCAGACTGTCAAACAGGCTGCAGCCTGTGGCAGGTGCCATTACGGCTCTGCTTCTCTGGCTATCTGCTCTCTGGGTGATGGGTGGCGCAGGCATCCGGCAGCGGCCCCTTGCTCTCCCACCACAGGGGAGTGAGAAATGCAGTTTTGATTCCTTTGTATGTCTTGTACATGTGAAGAAATTGACAAAAAAATGTACACCATACCATACCATGCTGCAGCACTGTAAGGGAATCACACCTGCCGATACCAACAGCCGTGTATATATGTGAGGGGGCTCAGTGGTTGGTTTTGGTGTTTGTGTGTGTGTCTGTGTGTAGGTGGGTGGGTGGAGGGGTTATGCATGCCTTGTGTGTATGTGTGAATATACACGTGGACTGGTGCATTAAGGCATTGTGTGTGTGTGTAAGTGTGTGTGTCTATAGACTGGCACCATCTCCAGGAGGGAGCTAAATTATCTACAGGAATCAGTAACTGTAGAAAAGAATGTCATCACAAGGAATTCTGGGAATGATTGGAATCCTGTGCAGCTGTGTGGTTCCACCAGGCACTGGAGGTTTTCTCTGAGACCATATAAAATATCCTCTGTGTGTGTGTTTATGTGTGTGTGTGTGTATTTGTGTGTGTGTGTGTGTGTGTCTGTGTTTGTGTGTGATTAATTGGTGTTGAGTTAGCACCTCTCTGAGAATCACCAAAATTCAGAACACAAGCTGTTCATTCAGTTGCATGGGAAATGGGGATCTGTGTGTGTGTGTGTCTGCTAGTGGCTTGCTATGTGTCGTATCCACCACACCAAGCAGAGGCAGTAGAGGGTGCAGTTTCAAGGTCTGGCCTGTGGGGGCAGTATGGCTTGCGGTGGAGGTGTGGTGGGGCTCGTTGCTGTGGCGTGGCCAGGTGGTGGGCAGAACTCCTTGATGGTGACGGTGAGCAGGTTGGTGGTGACGTCGGTGACGACCACGTTGGCGCAGCGCACCGTCATCTCCGGGTGCCAGTCCGGGTCGCAGCCCCCAAGCCCCGCCCCTCCACTGTTGCCACAGCGATGCGGCTCCGAGGAGAAGTCGTTCTGGCAACGCAGCCGGCCGTGGTGGAGGAGCTCGTCGTCATGGCTACTCCTCCTACTGGCGTTGTGCGTCAAAGACAGGTCGAGAATCTGGACGCCGTTGTCTAAAGATGAAGAGGAGGAAGAGGAAGGTGATGAGTCTCCCGCTGCGAACTGCGTTTCCTCGGGACTCAGGATCGCCAACGGCTGGGCAGACGTGGGCCTGGGCGCCCGTGGGGCCTTCAGGGAGGGGTTCTGAGCTTGGGCCAGCGAGAAGGGGTCGGACCTGGACTGGTCGGAGCTGGCAGGGGCCTGGTTTTCAGGGGAGGAATCTTTGGGCTTTCCTTGTCTTGTTGGATCTGGACCTGTCTGTGTGGGCCTGGTAGGGGCAGCCAGGGAGCTGCTGGCAGCCGTGGTGCCCAGCCTGCTGGGCTGGGAGAGTGCCGGGTCCGTGTTAGGCTGTTGGGTCCCCAGAGTTCTCCTGGGGGGCAGAGGGAACGTCGGCACCTTCAACGGTGTCTGGAGCGCCCGGTACGGAGCCTCCCCAAACCTGCGGTTCTTCACCATGACCCGGTTCCGTTGAGGAACTGCATTCGGCTGCACAGTCTGAGTCCTCTGACTGGCTGGAGTCTTGCTGCCACTTCCTGGTTTGTCAATGACCTTGAGGTTGAGGATAATGCGACCCCGCTTGACCTCCCGAGGCTTGACCTTAACCTCCCCGGGCTTGACCTTGACCTCCCGAGGCTTGACCTTGCGGTTGAGGATGCGCACCGTTTCAGAGAAGGAGGGGGGGCGGGCGGAGAGGGGAGCGGAGGATCCCATTGGCTGAAAGAGGGGGTCGGGGCGGGACAGGGGACGGCGGGACATGCGGTGGCAGCGGTGGATGTCTTTCTTCAGCTTGTGCTGTGCTGCGCCCGACTGCAGCTTGGCGTTGGACAGGGAGGAGGAGGAGGAGGAGGGGGAGGGGAAGGAGGATGAAGAAGATGAAGAGGGAGGTCTGGGGGAAGGTTTAGGAGGCGGCTGCTGTTGCTGTGGCCGGAGAGGAAGGATACGTGAGGGGCCAGCGCCAGCCTGGGCACGAGCCTGACAGAGGGAGAGAGAGAGAGAGAGAGAGAGATAAATAGATAGATAGATAGAGAGATAGATGTACTTTATCATTATTAGAGCTTTCTCATTATTTGATTCATTATGGAATATTATTACTGGCCAATTCCACAGAACATCAACTTGTTTTACATTACATTACATTACATTACATTACATTTATGCATTTAGCAGAGGCTTTTATCCAAAGCGACTTACATTTGTCAACTATTACTTACATCATTACTCTTTCAGCAGGTAGAGACAGAGGAGTGTGTGTGCTCACCTTCAGCAGGTAGAGACAGAGGAGTGTGTGTGCTCACCTTCAGCAAGTAGAGACAGAGGAGTGTGTGTGCTCACCTTCAGCAGGTAGAGACAGAGGAGTGTGTGTGCTCACCTTCAGCAGGTAGAGACAGAGGAGTGTGTGTGCTCACCTTCAGCAGTAGAGTCTTGGGCTTAGGACCTCTCTTCTTCGGGCCATACATCTCTAGCTCCCTCTCTCTGGGGGGGGTGGAAGAACACATGTCAGTAGCCTACCACACACACACACACACACGCATACGCATACACACACAGAAACACACAACATGCTTGAAAAGACATGAGAGACAGAGAAAGGTTTCTCTCACTAAGTTCTGTTGGAAGAGAACATGTGAGTAGTCCAATACAATCATGTCTCTATAGAAAGAAACACACACACACACACACACACACGCACACACACAATCACAACTCTTTAGAGACAAACACCAACAAGGCAATAAGAGAATTCAAACAAAACTACACAGCATATTAGGAGTCTAATATCTCATTATGCATGCAAGATTATTTTCAAAGAACTATTCAGTGCGCCCTCCAAAAGCCTGCATAATTGCAATAAATTGCTCCTTTTAATTGTGCATTTATTATATTGCCTCATCTCACACACTCATTCAGATGATATTATTACACCCTTGGTCGTAATGGATTTTTTTTCATGCTTTGACCTGAAAACACATTGAGCATATTTACTCTTATTTTCTACTGGCTTTTGATACCGTGCAATAAATCATTTTTAGAGCTTTTTTATGTGCGAAACAGATTAACAGTGAACTTTCACCAACAACATTCAAAAAAACAGGGCATGGGGGGGGGGGTTAGGGTTAGGGTTAGGGTTAGTTGCAAGAGTGCAAGAGTTCCTAAAGCTAAATGCTAAAACAACTGGAGGCCAGGCACAATACAGGTGCTCTTTGGAAACAAGGGCTTGTTTCATGCATTTAGCAAAAACATGGCTTTGACTTGTTATATCTTCAATGTAAAGTGTTGATGTTCAGGTCTTCCCAAAAGGCTTCTTATTAGTAAAAAGCCTTTTATAGAATGGGCTTATGCATTGCTACAGTAAAGAGCACTGACTCTATATTTATAGAATGGGCTTATGCGTTGCTACAGTAAAGAGTACTGACTCTATATAGAATGGGCTTATGCATTGCTACAGTAAAGAGCACTGACTCTATATTTATAGAATGGGCTTATGCATTGCTACAGTAAAGAGCACTGACTCTATATTTATAGAATGGGCTATTGCGTTGCTACAGTAAAGAGTACTGACTCTATATTTACAGAATGGGCTTATGCGTTGCTACAGTAAAGAGTACTGACTCTATATTTATAGAATGGGCTTATGCGTTGCTACAGTAAAGAGTACTGACTCTATATTTATAGAATGGGCTATTGCGTTGCTACAGTGAAGAGTACTGACTCTATATTTACAGAATGGGCTATTGTGTTGCTACAGTGAAGAGTACTGACTCTATATTTACAGAATGGGCTTATGCGTTGCTACAGTAAAGAGCACTGACTCTATATTTATAGAATGGGCTTATGCGTTGCTACAGTAAAGAGCACTGACTCTATATTTATAGAATGGGCTTATACGTTGCTACAGTAAAGAGCACTGACTCTATATTTATAGAATGGGCTTATGCGTTGCTACAGTGAAGACAACAGTACTGACTCTATATTTATAGAATGGGCTTATGCGTTGCTACAGTGAAGACAACAGTACTGACTCTATATTTATAGAATGGGCTTATGCGTTGCTACAGTGAAGAGTACTGACTCTATATTTATAGAATGGGCTATTGCGTTGCTACAGTGAAGAGTACTGACTCTATATTTATAGAATGGGCTTATGCGTTGCTACAGTGAAGAGTACTGACTATATTTATAGAATGGGCTTATGCGTTGCTACAGTGAAGAGTACTGACTCTATATTTACAGAATGGGCTTGTGCATTGCTACAGTGAAGAGTACTGACTCTATATTTATAGAATGGGCTTATGCGTTGCTACAGTGAAGAGTACTGACTCTATATCTGCCCTTCTGGCAGGCGTGGTCTAACGGACATTTACTTTCATGGTGCCTTCTTTGTCTCAGCTGAGCATTTCCTGTCAATCTGTCTGCCTCTCACTTATGCCAAACCACTTCAGAGGCCCGGGGCCCAACGGACACACACACACACACACACAGACACACATACACGCACATATGCTCTCACACACACACAAACACAAACACACAGCCATGACAAAAGATCTCACAATCAGAGATGTGTGAAGCAGAAAACCCCTAGGCAAGGGTAAGAAAGAGAGATAGAAGGAAAGAAGGAAAGAAAGAAAGAAAGAAAGAAAGAAAGAAAGAAAGATGCCAAGAGCGGCTTGACTAAAAGTATCTTGAATGTTAGGCCTCACTTGTAAGTCTGTTTGAAAGAATACATAGGGTAAATGTAAGAAAGTTTGTAAGAAGTAAATGTAAGAAAGTTTGTGTTTGTGTCTGAGCGTGTGTGTGAGAGAGAGAGTGCGAGAGAAAGAAAGAGAGTGAGAAAAAGAGAGATTGATAGCAGCAGGAAGATGCCATACGACCAAGACAGAGAGAGAGAGGGGGAAAGACAAAGAGAGGAATGAAAGCTGGGAGGAAACAGGGGAAGACGAGACAAAAAAAGAATGAGAATAAGAACATAAAAAAAGACAGGAGCATGAGAGTACAAAAAAGAGGAGGAGAAGAAAGAGAGAGGGAGGAAGAGGGAGGAGGAGGGAGTAAAAGGGAGCGTGTGAACCACTTGACTCCGAGTGCCTGCTAGACGTCTGCTTCTCGATACTGTCGTAAAATAACACTGCAGTCAGCATGGGATCATTAAACTAGCCGGCATCTCGGAAACAAGGCCCTCTGATCCTTTAGTCCCCTCCAGCACCAATACATTGATAACAGATCTTTTCAAGGCCAACCACTCATGTGCTATGTGTATTGGTTTGGCTAGATCCCAGCTGCCACCGTTGTCCCCCTGAGCAAGGCACTTAAGCCTTAGCTGCTCTAAGGGAGACTGGCCCTGAACAACTGATAGTTGACAAAATGTAAGTCGCTGTAGATAAATGCATAAATGTAAATGTATATCAGCACTATGTGCTAGCTCCAGCTCTAGTTTCTTTCTGTCGATCGTGTTAGTCTGCTGCTTTGAAAAAGAAAATTTGTCAGAGGGCAAACTCTTTAGTCACGTCCATAACACCAACAAAATGCCATGGTATGGTGTGACGGAAATTATTACAAGAACATAAATGGAAAAAAAACTGTGTGAAACATTTCACATAATAATTCACATCATACATGTGAATTGGCATTTGACTGGTGTTATGGGTGTGACATAAAGACAGTATCCCTTGTACAGAATAGAATGGTTTATTTAACAGAATCAGTGTGGACAGAGAAATGCTTTGGGTCAGTCTGGCACTCACTTGCAGTTTAGACATGGTGTGTGTGTCTGTGTATCTCTGTCTGCCTCTTTCTCTGTGTCTGTCTGCCTGCCAGTACAGTATTTGTCTCTGTCTGTCTGCCTACATGTGCACACGCTTGAGTGTGTGTGTGTGTGTGTGTGTGACATAGGCAAAATCCCAGCACTTACTTCTGCTCGTAGGCAGTCACAAGCCGATCATCCAGAATGTTCTCCTCCGGTTCCCAGGTGCTATGTCTACAAGGATAAGAGGGTATCAGTGCATGTCTACACCACACTACATAGCATCATAGTCGATCATAGATTTCAAAGTGGGGACCAGCGCAGCCTCTATAACTTGGAGAACGTCTTAGTAATGAAATAATACTAAAAGTTTAATGTTGTTATAATAATAGCATAATATAGGCCTAGTAGAATAGTATTTTAGCTACAGCAATTAACATTGAAATTATATGCATCTCATTTGCTCTCCATAGCTGAACACAGAAAAAAGACAAATCAGTGTTTTTTTAAAGACATTTTATGGTTTATGGTATAATGAGAATTGTAGGCCTACTTGATGGGCTACAACCATCAACAGAGGGCAACAGACACTGAGAAGGATCAGAGTAGGTCATTTACACATGTGAGGCTGATGGTCTTGGAAGATTAAGTTTTAAGAGATTAAAATTAAAATTACGATTGCGGTACATTTCTCATGTGCCGCTGATCTTAGAAGGTCACTCACTTTATGGCCCACCCTTTCCACTTCACAAGATATTCAATGCGACCCTGAAAATGATAAGCATAATCTGTAAAATGATAAGCATAATCTGTAAAATGTAGCATTAACCTAGTCTCAGTATTCTGACCCGTTCTTATAATCTGTTGTCCATAAGACTATTATCGTCTGCTAAAGAAAAGTGTGATTCTCGGTCAGTAGGCCCAAAATTGAAACAATTTCCGTGACAATCTATTTTGCAGTTCTAATAATGTTGGCAAAGACTAAGAAAACACCTTCCTGTGGATCCATTTCGGTGCACACGTTTCAAGCATAAAGTCAAAATCATCAAAGACTGCAGCCTGCAGCCATGCGCTGCTCTTATGTCTTTCCGGTCTGGGCTTTGTCAAAATTAGCAAGCCAGACAGACACAAAACAGCTGGGGACGTCATGCTAGTCAGTCCGCCGGCTAGCCACAGATCTTACAATAACTTATCAGTAACACCGAAGCAGCTAGGTAATAACGAATTACTGCACGTAAATACATGGGTGGACGGCTAGCCAACTGAGAACCAAATTGTGTAGCGGAAAGTTAATCAAAGGCCCATTGTTTACAAATATCACATGCGCACACACACACACGCACACACACACACACTAGACTCAGTAATAGTAGTGACCTAGCTGGCTAACGTTTAGCCAGTTGCTGTCAAGGACCTAATAGGTGTCTCCGAAGTAAGAGAGGTAACAAAGGTATACTAACACAACTTGCTTTGATAAAAATACATTCAAATAGCATGCAAATCTTGCCTTCCGAACACGACGCTTCAGTATGGCCTCCGCAGCGAACACACGGTCCCCGGTTGCGGAGAGCTCCATACTCACAATGCTCCTCCACTGACGGCTGGTTGACTGCGGCGGGCCGACAGTGCGGAAGTGTTCCGCTGCCTGCAGTTGAAGGGGGACAGACGGAGCTCAGTGTGTAACTTGAAGCGGTCACATACCACCCCATGTGGCTTTGGGCTGGAGTCCCCCCCCCCCCGTCCCGTTTCCCTGGTAACGGGATGGGACTGCGGAGCATTTGACTTGGGCAGGACGTGTTCTGTGTGTCGCAGCTGCTGTCGTTACCTAGGCCTATAAATTATTGCCAGTTGTAAAATCATCTGGACTTTGATCCACAAGGAAGACAGTGACTAGAGCGATAGCCTAGGACTAGAGAATGATGTTTTATTTTTATTTTTTTTAAGGTAGCTTATCCAAGTTTGTCAGGCTATTTCTTCTTCATCAAGAATATTTGGTGCAAGAATACTTGGTAATTGCCTGGGTAATTGCAAGAAACCAGATTAAACTAATAATAGCCTACACAAACAATGCATTTATTCTCTGATTTTGGCTATAAAGACTTTTTCTTACCTATCCCCCAGGGGCAGCTGGCAGCAGTAAAGAAGAAAAAAAGTCTTTTTATCAAGCACAGTAAAAATGTGGAAAGGCCTAGAGAATTTATCAAGAACTCTGTCCAGACTTCCTTCATTAGGCCTATATGCAAGACTTTCCCGCCCATAATATGGTACAATGAGTGTGTGTGTGTGTGTGTGTGTGTATGAGAGAGAGAGAGAGAGTATGTGTGCACATGTGAACAGCTTGGCCCCTTGAGCTTTTTATTACCTTTCTCTGCTAAATAATTTACTACCTGCAGCATTCTCTCTCTCTCTCTCTCTCTCTCTCAGCCTTTATAATACACTCTTCTCCCCTCCCCCACTCCCAGCCTCCCCTCCTTTCTCTGACTGTGGCACTGGCAAAGTGATAACAGGTGGAGTACAGGACTCACAAACAAGTGTCTAATGTCCCGTTGAGTTACCAAATAGACCACAAGCTATTGTTACACAGTTTGTTTGTTTATTTGATTATTATTTGTTTTTGTTTTTGTTTTGCTGTGCAAAGAAAAGTAGGCTAAATAATGTCAGGCGTAAATCTTGACCAGTTACACCGATCAACACTGGGGGTTTATGAGGTGAGTAACATTTGTTTCCTCTAGAAAAGACTGACATCCTGGTCAGACTCGCTTAAACCTTGCTGGGTTTGGGTGGCCAAAAACACAGCAAAAGCACAGGAAGGTTATAGAGCTTCTTCTAGAGCTGTTTGACCAAGGGCCCGTGGGAACAGCAGAGTTAGCCTACTGCAGGGGGTCCATCAAATTTTAGACAGCAAATTTCTTTAACTCTTGCTTACTTTTTAACCAAAGAAAGAAAAGTGTAATTAAAACAAAAATATAATAATTGACTTTGCTCAGTAAATTATTACACTGATAGATTATTATATTACTGACTTTAGAGTAGCCTACTTCACTGGCTAGGACAGTTTCAGAAATTGTCAGAAATTGACAGTTTAATAAGATGTATGGTTTACCATGAGCCATGAGCTAATACGATTTCCCTTTGCTGTATCTCACAAGTGAGCGCTAAACAGATAATGATGTTCCACCAAAGATAAGCTAGCCTATATATATATATATATATATACACACATATCTATGGGCAATTCCATGCAAAACTGCCATGGTATGGTATGAAATTTGAGCAGTCACTCTTCTTGGTTGTAAAACAAATTTTCTGAACCTTTTTACATAATTATTCACATCATACAAATCATACAAATACGATGATGTTTTGTTGGCGTTATGGATGTGACAGTTTGTTCGTTGCTTGTTTAACATTCAGACAGCAAAGCTTTTTACAGTTAGCTCACCGAACTGCTACCTCAGTCAGCTGATCTCCGATAAGGTTCACAAGGATTAGGCTATTTTCCACGAAGCAGACATGTTGTCTTAACTGTTTTTTTTGTTTTTTTTAAATGAATTCAAGGTGCGTATAATTGTGACCCAGGAATGCTAAATATGTCAAAATCATTAAACACAAGATTACTTGATGATAAGTCCTTAAAAGATACTTCTAAAAATGACCAATTGACATTACAGCTGGTTAGATAGGGTGGCTTTCTGCAATCAACATGCACAGTGGCGACAGAATGTAGAACGTTTATGATACAATGTTTGTAAACACAAAAGGGGTTTAGTCAAGCGCAAGATTGATGCGATGGCGGCGTGATGCATTGGTGGCACAGATGGTGGAGATGCGATGGCGGCGTGATGCATTGTTGGCACAGGTGGTGGAGATGCAATGGCAGCGTGATGCATTGTTGGCACAGGTGGTGGAGATGCGATGGCGGCGTGATGCATTGTTGGCACAGGTAGTGGAGATGCAACGGCGGCGTGATGCATTGTTGGCACAGGTGGTGGAGATGCGATGGCGGCGTGATGCATTGTTGGCACAGGTGGTGGAGATGCGATGGCGGCGTGATGCATTGTTGGCACAGGTGGTGGAGATGCGATGGCGGCGTGATGCATTGTTGGCACAGGTGGTGGAGATGCAATGGCGGCGTGATGCACTGGTGGCACAGGTGGTGGAGATGCGATGGCGGCGTGATGCATTGGTGGCACAGGTGGTGGAGATGCGATGGCGGCGTGATGCATTGGTGGCACAGGTGGTGGAGATGCAACGGCGGCGTGATGCATTGGTGGCACAGGTGGTGGAGATGCGATGGCGGCGTGATGCATTGGTGGCACAGGTGGTGGAGATGCGATGGCGGCGTGATGCATTGGTGGCACAGGTGGTGGAGATGCGATGGCGGCGTGATGCATTGGTGGCACAGGTGGTGGAGATGCTGTTCGACAACCGGAGGCCCTGCTCCGCCTGACCCCATCAAAGTGTCCTTGACCAAGATACTGAACCCCAAAATGCTTGTGGTGGCAGGTTAGCATGGCAGCCTCCACCACTGGTGCGTGGACTCTCTCTCTCTCTCTCTCTCTTTCTCTCTGTCTGTCTCTATCTTAACCTGTGTCTTTCCCAGAGCCTATTGTAAGCAATTGCTGTACCTAACCCTCCATGCTTTCCCCAGAGTCTAGTGGATCAGTTCAACCCAGGCCTACAGAGACTGGTGGCACTAGGAAACACCTACATCCAGGCCTTTCAAGGTAAGCTAACCTGTGTATGGCTACTGCAGAAAACAGCATTTAAAATAGTTATGGCTGAAGATTGAGTTGACTGTTATAATGCCACCACATAAGAATAAGCCCAGCCTGATGGATCACTAAACATCTTTTCATTGTCATTACAATCCTTTTGAATGGTTATAGCCACTTATGTCAATTATTATAAGGCATTACACTTCTCAACCCCTGACATGTGTGTTTACAGTCCTTAATAAAGACAGACTTCAGGTAAAGTGCCCAGAAAACTGTGTGGGCTAAACTTCAGGTACCTGAATTTGTCAGCTAGGCGTACACTACAGAGTACAGTAGTTGTTTACTCTGTCCATGAAATATATGCAACATGTCTACATAAATATGTATTCAGCCTATATATTAACTGTATCATAATGGCTGTTTGTAGCAGGATCTGCAGCTGTGGCTAGACACATATCACTGAGAAAAGATGGAAAGATAATCCTCCTACGTGATGCCGTGTAGTGTGTATTTGACGACAGAAAGCCAAACACAGTCATGTACAGTAGACATGATTAGGGACCACTGGAGCAGCTAGCAGGTTAACGCTTATCACATGTTTAGTGAAGGACTGTTTATCTGTAAGTTCATTTATGTGCATGATTACATGTTTTGTGTGTGTGTGTGTGTGTGTGTGTGTGTGTGTGTGTACGCAAAGCTCTTGCTTCCACCAGTGAGGAATATTTCTATGCTCTGAGCCGGATGGGAGAACAAGCCCTTCACACTCTTTCCTCTCGCTCATTAGGTAAGACATCACTGCCTCTTTGGATTCTTCCGATCAGAGCAGTAGTGTGTGTGTGTATGTGTGTGTGTGTGTGTGTGTGTATGTGTGTATTGTGGTCCCTGACTGCCAGTAATGTCACTGGCAATAGCTTCACTGGCTCTTTGGATTCCTCCAATCAGTGTGTGTGTGTGTGTGTGCATGTGTGTGTGTGTGTTTGTGAGAGTGTGTGTGTGCGTGCATGTGATGGTGTATAGATATTTGACTGTATAGGTGTATAGATGTTTGACTTGATGCTGTTTATGTTTGTGAGGGAATGCAGCAGATAGATGGAATGGAAAATAAATTCAGAGGGTGAAAGTTCATCGTCCTTTAGGGAGAGAGAGAGAGAGAGGGGGAGAGAGAGAGATAGAGAGGGAGAGAGAGAGAGAGAGCAGTGCATTGTTCTTTTTATTGTCCGATGCATTATTACTTAGTGCAAAGTCTACTATGTGTGTCTTTCCTACTCACTGTCAGCCATAAATCTGTTTGTGTGTGTGTGTGTGTGTGTGTGTGTGTGTGTGTGTGTGTGTGTGTGTATGTGTGTTTCTGAAAAATTAGAGAGCAAACAGGGTGAAACCTCCAGTTGGTATGTGTGTGTGTAGAGCTTGCTGTGTGGCTTTGACAGGTATCAGGTGATGTTGCAGGATGTGTGTGTCTCTGTGTGTGTGTGTGTGTGTGTGTGTGTGTGTGTGTGAATACATGATAGCACACTGTGCCCTGCCTGATCATTTAAAGTTGATCATAAGATCCAGGTGTGTTTATTTGGCTGAGTGAACGCAGAAACAAACACAGACTCTCCCTCTGTCCTTCCGCCTTTGCGTGCACCTTTGTGCTAGCATGCACCATATCATGCACGAGGAGTAACTTATTGATAGACTTTGCCCAAATAGGCCCCTGGGACTGCATGCCTCTCTCTCTCTCCCTCCGTGTGTGTGTGTGTGTGTGTGTGAGAGAGAGAGAGAGAGAGAGAGGGAGAGAGAGCGAGAGAAACAAATTATATTATTATATTTCTTTGTGCAGTTTCCACCATGAGCTAGTATGCATGTGTAGTGTGCTGTAGAGTCAGTAATTGGGTTATGACTGGTAAAGATAGGGTGCATGGAAATGTTTGTTGTTTGCACTCATATTAATCAGTATAGATGAATTTTGAGTGGACGTCATAGTCACACACACACACACACACACACACACTCTCACACTCACACTCATATTAATCAGATGAATTTTGAGTGGACGTCATAGTCACAACACACACACACACTCACACTCATATTAATCAGTATAGATGAATTTTGAATGGACATCATAGTAGCTTAAAATCAAACCGCTTGTTGCAGAAAAAAATGTGTATTGTTCACAGTGTATTGGCCACATACTGTGAAATATCTCCACAACAACGCGATCAAGTTAGTGGCTTTAGAGATATTGACACGGGTTTTCCCATTCAAATGCGCCATTACCTTCCTTAAAACTCCAGACAGTGACACACCATAGCTATTCAGCTAACACTCATCAACAGCATTCTATCTTAAACTGCACAGGTAGCCTGCCTTCACACTGAAATGTAGCTCATTACTGGTTTAACATTCAGACAGCAAAACTTTTTATAGTTAGCTCAGTTAGCCCAAGCTGCTACCTCAGTCAGCTGATCTCCGATAATGTTCACCAGGATTAGGCTATTTTCCACGAAGCAGACATGTTGTCTTAACATTTTTTTTAAATAAATTCAAGAACTAAATATACACCTAATAGATTGTGTCAAAATCATTAAACACACAATTACTTAAAGATAAGTCTTTAAAAGACCCCTCTGAAAACGACTAATTTTACATCACAGCAACCAACATGCGCAGTGGCGACAGAATGTAGAACGTTTTATGTCACAATTGGGGCAATGCGTTGGTGGCACAGGTTCCTCCTGACCCCACTGAAGTGTCCTTGAGCACGATACTGCACCCCAAATTGCTCCTGGTGACAGGTTGGCACCTTGCATGGCAGCCTCTGCCACCGGTGTGTGAATGTGAGGCATACTCTGTAAAGCGTTTTGAGTGCTCGTAGGAGTAGAAAAACGATGTATAAATGCAATCCATTTACTATCTTTGGATCCAGTCATCTCAATTGGCCCATTGTACCTTGATGAAGTATGTATGGTGGGCTACATACATGAGATTGATTGAGTGCAAAACTGAAAACCAAAATATAAAAACATGAAACAAAATCAGTTGGACGACTGTAACCCTGGGACATGTATTCCCTCATTATCATTGCAGGTGATGTCATAATCCAGATTGCCGAGAGTCAGAAGAGACTGACCAATGAGCTGGAGGGGATGGTAGGTGACTCACCACATACTTCCTGTTAAACACTGAGAACCCACTTTCTTTCCCTCTGACTTATTCTTTCACCCTTATAGCCCTCTCTCCCTCCCTCTCCATCTCTCCCTCCCTCTGCATGTCCCTCTCTCTCTTTCTCCCTCTCTGCTTCTCCACATCCCTCTTATCCGTCCTGTTCCTTTCTCTCCACATCCCTCTCTTCCTTCCTCACCCTCTCTCTCTCCCTTTCTCCCTCTGTCATCTCCCTTTATTCCCCACCTAGGCTAGATCTTATGCACAGGCCAGTGATAGTTGGAGACATACATTTACATGTATGCATTTAGCAGACACTTTTATCCAAAGTAACTTACAAAAAAAGAACAAATATTCAAACTACAGCACAATTAAAAACCAGGTAGCTAGAAGTCAGGAGAGCTGAGTCTTCGAGAATTTCTTGAAGGTGGAAGAGAATAGTCTGGATTGACCTGTGCGAGGTGTTGGCCTTGCTAGATGACGTTCCTTCGAAGAGTGGAGTGTTTGGGGGGTGACATAAGGTTTCACTTGGGGATTAAGGTAGATTGGAGCAGATCCATCACTCACCCTGTAGGCCAACATTATTGCTTGAATGTGATGCAAGCAGCTAAGGGTAGCCAGTGGAGTTCAGTGAACAGAGGTGTGGCATGCTCTTTCTGGCTGGTTAAAAACCACACATTCAGCTGCATTCTGGATCATCTGTAGTGGTCCTGGAAGACCCGTTAGGAGGCAATTGCAATAGTCAAGGCAATTCAGGAAAGGACAGGAATCTGCATGATGCTTCAGACCCACTCCTTTCCCTTTTGACACAGATACATCTGCTTTTATCTCCTGAAGACTTGATAACACATGACAAAGATGTCAGAGGAATAGATTTAGACTGTAGAATATGATGCAGGTTGACGTCACTCCTTGTCACCAGTGTATCAGACTAACAAGAGCGTCTTGGGGGTTTCCTTTGGCACTGACTGTATGTCTGTATGCAGTTTCACTTGTTTCACTATGAGGTTCTACGGGAGATGGACAGTAACGTGCGCCTGGATAAGGAATTCATAACTGTGAGTGACCACTGTATTTCCTCATAATAGTGTGCATAACATCAGTGGAGCACACACACACACACACACACACACACAGACATACATATACACACACACACAGATCTGTACACTAAATCAGACCATGCACTGATGCAGAGATGGTATTTTCAACCTGTAAGTAGCCCCAGGTTAAAAAGAAAGTGTTGTGTCCTCCAGGGCAGCAGGCGGCGCTATGAGATGGAGGTGCATAACCAGTCTTCAGCCCTGCAGAAGCAGAGGAGGCATGGAGGTGGCTACAAGGTATGTGTCAGGGATGACTGGGAGGAGTGCCTCAACAATGGACTGGCCAGTCCAATGTAATGAAATTAGTGTGTGTGTGTGTGTGTGTGTGTTGCCTATTCTCAGGATGAGTACATACATTTCCTGCGGGAGAGCCAGAAGGAGGCCCTGAAGGAGGAGGAGAGGAGGTATCGCTTCCTGGCAGAGAAACATTGCAACTTTTCTCTGCATATGGCCCAGCTCATGACCAAGGTGTGTGTGTGAGTGTGTGTGTGAGTGTGTATGTGTGTGTGTATGTGTGTGTGTGTGTGTGTGTGTGTGTGTGTGTGTTGTGTGTGTGTGTGTGTGTGTGTGTGTGTGTGTGTGTGTGTGTGTGTGTGTGTGTGTGTGTGTGTGTGTGTGTGTGTGTGTATGTGTGTGTGTGTGTGTTTGTGTGTGTGTGTTTGTGTGTGTGTGTGTGTGTGTGTGTGTGTGTATGTGTGTGTGTGTGAGTGTGTATGTGTGTGTGTGTGTGTGTGAGTGTGTGTGAGTGTGTATGCAAATGGATCTAGGTCAGACTCAGAATGCTCTGTGCTCAGCCCCCTTCAGTTTGATAAGATAAGAGCTATCTGGCCTGTCAATAATTGCAGATGTATCTGGACTTATTTACTTAGAGGGAGGATGCTAGCTTAGCATCATACAGACCAGTAAATCAGTATGTTTGAGCATGTATAAATTCTCTATACACCAGTATAAGGTATATAGGTGTACATAACCACCTATATAAAGATCAGTAGTGTAGTACATTGATCAAGTAAACAAGCCACACAAATAAACAAAGAGATCAACTCATAGACTGGGCCCTGTGCGCTGGGCCTGCAATGTAAATGCTCCCGCTCACTGATGCAGAGGAGAGGACTCTATATTACAGCTGCAGCCAAGGTTCCATGTTCCATCTGTTCCATGTGTTGCAGACAGGGGGCGCTCTGCAGCAGAGGGCGGAGGAATGGAGGTATCGTGTGGACAAGACTCGGGACACACGACCACGGGCTTCATCACGAATGGAGCAGGGACTGATGGTTAGGGCACCATTTTAGTTCCTCCTGCCTTTCTGTCTTCCTTTGTTTCTTTCATTGACATGGGTGACCCCACTGATGAATAAGTGTCCCATTTCCTCTTAAGCAGATGGGGATGAGAGAAGAGGAGACAGGCCAGAGGTGGACCGGAAGGGAGGAGCAGGATTTGGGAAAAATGCCATCTAGAGGTAGGAGGACTGCAGTGCAGGCCTCTATACTGCTCAGCATTCCACCATCTTCACTCTCTCTCAGTCTTTCTATCCCTCTAAGTCATGATTTGATTTTGCTTCATACTAAGAATATCAACACTTTGAAACATATATGGACATTCTAGAGTTGACTGACAGGAGGTTGGCAGGTAATACGGGGTCAGTCTAGCCATAGTGGAGTGCCATCTGTGTTATTTGCTGGTGAAAGACAGTAATACATGACAGGGGTGTTTCCAAAAAAAGGCGGAGCAAAACAAATGAGATGGTGGGTGAAAAAAAGGCCGCCCTTGGCCGGGGGAGCTGCAGGGGGGTGGGGGCTGAACAAAACCAAGGAGATGGTGGGTGTTGTGCAGGAAGCTGAGCTTTAACCTCAGGGCTTCTCAAAATCTCTGGAGGAGTGGAGGAGGGAGCGCTCTTTGCACACACACACACACACACACACACACACACACACACACACACACATACTAGCACTTTCTTTGCTTTATGTGACACACACGTGCACACATGAACACACACACACCACACAAGCTCTTTGCTTTGTTTGACACACATACACACTCACACGCAAACCCCCCCCCCCATACACACACAGTCACAGTCACACATACACACACCCACGCAAGCTCTTTACTTTAAGTAGATGAGTTAAGATAAGTTAATATGCTTGTCGTTCCTCTTCATGGAAAGTTTCCTCTGCCTTTCATCTCAGTCATCTCAACCTCAATCATCTGCTCTTCAACCTTTACTTTTTTACCTTCTTTTTCATCTACTGTTCAATCTTTACTTTTTTACTTTCTTTCTTATCTCCTCCTGGTCTGCCTCTCTTTTGTTCTTTTTTGTTCTTCTTCCTCCTGAGCTTTTGTCTTTATCTGTCCATCAACCCCTCACTTTATTCATGTCTTTATGTATGTTTATCTGTCACACATCTTCATCTCTCTCTCTTTCTCATTTTACACACACACACACACACACACACAGGCCCCTCTCCCCAGCCTATGCGGTCTCGGTCTGGCTCTCTGGGGGATTCTCTTTCAGGTGGCCGCCCGATGAGGGCGCTAGCGACTCACCCTGCTTCCAGCCCCACCATGCTGGAATTCCACAAGGGCGACACCATCACTGTACTGGTGCCCGAACCCCGAAATGGCTGGCTGTATGGCAGAGCAGAGAACAGTGCAAGGTACACACACACACACACACACATTCGGGTATTCACATTCACACACCATGTAGACACACACAAACACACCCAATAGATAGCCTATCTGTCCACAGTCCCTATGTTGCAGGATGTATTAAAAGAAAAGACATTAGCTCAGTGTGACTAGCGCAGTGACACTAGCTTAGTGTGACTAGTTCAGTGTGACTAACGCAGTGTGATTAGTTCAGTGTGACTTACGCAGTGACACTATCTTAGTGTGACTAGTTCAGTGTGACTAGCGCAGTGTGACTAGCTTAGTGTAACTAGTTCAGTGTGACTAGCGCAGTGACACTAGCTTAGTGTGACTAGTTCAGTGTGACTAGCACAGTGTGACTAGCTTAGTGTGACTAGTTCAGTGTGACTAGCGCAGTGACACTAGCTTAGTGTGACTAGTTCAGTGTGACTAACGCAGTGACACTAGCTTAGTGTGACTAGTTCAGTGTGACTAGCGCAGTGTGACTAGCTTAGTGTGACTAGCGCAGTGTGACTAGCTTAGTGTGACTAGCGCAGTGTGACTAGTTCAGTGTGACTAGCGCAGTGTGACTAGCTTAGTGTGACTAGCTTAGTGTGACTAGCGCAGTGTGACTAGCTTAGTGTGACTAGCTTAGTGTGACTAGTGCAGTGTGACTAGCATAGTGTGACTAGCTAAGTGTGACTAGTGCTGTATTGTTGTTTTTAAAGCAAACCCTTGAAAGTGAATTCTTGCAGAAGTTAGTGGCATTAAAAGCCTGACTGTATTGTAGATCTGCTGTAAAATGGAATGTTTTGTACACACAAAATACAGGCACTACAGAGAATATTTTACACTCAAAAACATTACAGCACTACAGAAAAAATGCAATTATTGAGAGTAGAGTGACTATACAAGCCCAGGTAACGGCGTTTTCCTGTCTGTGTCTTTGGTTTGTCTTACTCCCCTCTGCTCCTCCTCCTCCTCCTCCTCTTCATCTGTTCCTCCTCCACCTCCTCCTCCTCTCTGTAGTCAAGGCTGGTTTCCTGCTTCCTATGTGGAGCCACTGGATCAGGCACCCAGACCTCCATCTTCCAAGTATGCACACTCTCACAACAACAACAACAACAACAACAACAACAACAACACAGCACAGAACACAATGATCAACACAACTGCAATAAGCAGAATGGACTGCATTTATATAGTGCTTTTCTACTCCTAGCGTACTCAAAGCGCTTTACAGAGTATGCCTCTCATTCACCCATTCACACACGTGCATTCACACACCGGTGGCGGAGGCTGCCATGCAGGGGGAGCAATGTGGGTTCTGTCTCTTGAGAATAGCGCCTTTACCACCTGCGCCACCACTGCCCGACAACAAAGAAAAACAATACACAGAAGCCTCAGCATCAAGAATAAACAAAGCTCTTTGAATTCATTTTTGACATTACATCCTTCTGAACTTTGACCTTTCAACCCTGACCTGTTCACAGTCCCAGTCTGAGATCGAGTCACAGTATGAGCAACATACTGGACCAATCAGGAGGTGGGCGTCAAAGTGGTCCCCCGCCCCCAGCCCCACCCCTGCCGTCTGCAGCCAAACCGACGCATCCAACCACACCCGCCATGGAGCGTCAATCCAAAACGAGGCAGAAACCAGTGAGTGACACAAACTTCCTTAATGTCTCTCTTACTGTATTCATGGCCTTTGGGAATGAGGAGAACGTTCCCAGTGATGGCGATGCTCTTCCAACATAGATGTGCTCCGGTCCTCTCTCCACATACTGAAGGAAAATCACGGCCGGCACAGATACGTTTAAAACATGAATTATACACACATTCATTATACATAAACACTCAACAGATATGTTTAAAACATACACACATTAATTATACACAAATAACTGGTGTGGGCTGTTTGGAACTGAAGGCTGTGCAGCTTTCAGCAATAAAAATAAGAATGACGAAATTTGTCAAGTTGACATTAAAATCACTGGATGTCTTATGGACTCTATAGGGAATAACTGAATTCCAAAAGAATAACAAATTCTCAACGGGCCAACTCTGTTAGCAACCCCGTTTTCCAGCATTCCCATCACTGAAGAACTGTTCACATTGACTTTCCTACTGGGAATAAAGTTTTCCCCATTATTCCAAGACCCAAGGAACACCCCATCAAATGTTGGTTGTGTATGTGGATTGGTGGATGAGCTATTCCACTGGGACACATGGGGTATGGATGTACGGAGATCTCTGATTATGAGTGTGAAGTGCTGTTCATCCTCCGGCCAGCAGGGGCACTGTGGTAAAGTACTCTACTCCATGACCCCACATCCCTCCTTCTGGTGGCTGCAGGGGGGCAGCTCCACGTGCTGAAGCCCTCTCGGGGGGTGAGCTTGGGAGGTTTGACAGCAGTGGTAGTGTGTGTGTGTGTGTGTGTGTGTGTGTGTGTGTGGAGAGGGGTTTGCATCTGTGTGCATTTGGAGTTGATTGATGCTTGTGTGACCATAGTTGTGTGCGTAAGAGTGGTTTTGTTACAGTGTGTCAAGAACCTTGTGTACACCTGTTGGTTTGAGGGTGTGTGTCCGGATGCCAGCGTGTGTGTCTTTGTGTGTGTGTGTGTGTGTGTTAGACAGAGAATGAAGTGCTCTCAGCCATCCTGCTCTTAGGTGGACCCCCTCCCCTCCACCAATCAATTTTCTTTTCCTCAAACTCCAGATAAAACACAGAGGTCTGTTTCTCAGGGGTGTGTGTCTCAGGAGTCTTGCTTGTAGGAGCCTTGCTCATACAAGCGTAAACACACTCGCATGTTCACACACTGTAGGTTGTACTCATGTAGAGTGTGGCCTTGGGCTGTTTCAGTTTATCTGATATTGAACAAA
>PYXC01000725.1:182500-187500 GCA_015244755.2 Tenualosa ilisha
GAGAGGAGAGAAGAGAAGAGAAAGACAGAATGATGACTGTAAGAAAAGCAAAAAAAATGAAGCAAAAAAAGAGGGAGATTGAACATAAAAAACAGATTAAAGTGAACAGAGACAACAGAACGAAAAGAGAAATTCAGAAAGTGTGAAACTGAAAACAGGCAAAAACCAGCCGGACTGAGAGAGAGAGAGAGAGAGAGAGAGAGAGAGAGAGAGAGAGAGAGAGAGAGAGAGAGAGAGAAGACATGAAGGCAAACAATAACAGACAAAGCCAGAGAAAGGCTGGAACTGAAAACAGACGAGTGAAGATGGCTGTCTTTCTCTTCGTTCTGCTGAAGTATCTACACGTTGTCCAAATTCTTTTAGAATTTTGTGTTCAGAATCTATACAGACAACAGAAACACGCATTTGTATAAAAAGGAACATAAAGAGCCAGGATGTGGGGGGGGGGGGTGTGTATGTTTGTGTATGAGGGGCATGTGTGTGTGTGGACGTGTTGATGTGTGCTAGAGCTGCATATGTGAGGAGTGTGTGTGTGTGTGTGTGTGTGTATAGTGTAGGGTTAGATACTAACTAAACTGCCCCCTTCCTCCTTGTGCGCTGTGCTTGGGTATAGCCAGAATTGCCCTATAGGGAAAGTGTGTGTGTGTGTGTGTGTTCTGTGAGGGTTAGGGAGAGTGGGGTGTTGGCCGCAGTCGGGGAGTGGGCAGCGAGGCTTGTGTGTATGTGACTGGGGTGGGGGGGTGGGGGTGGGGGTCACTAGAGCCAAGAGGAGGAAAGGAGGGTCACTAGAGGCTAGAGTCTACTCATGCACCAGGGCAGTGAACTCTGCAGGACAGAGAGAGAGAGAGGGAGAGAGGGATAGAGAGAGAGCGAGAAAGGGATAGAGAGAGAGCGAGAGAGAGGCAGAGAGAGGGAGAAAAGAAAAAAAGAACACAGCAAGTTAAATGCAGAACCAGAACATCTGGAGTAGACATGTAAGGATAACGGCCGACGAGGTGAGCAGACCATGGAAATAATGGCGAGGTGGAGGTGCAGGACTCTGCGACGCGTGAAGTGGGGTTGAGATGTAGTGTGTGTGTGTGTGTGTGTGTGTGTGTGTGCGTGTGTGCAGGACTCCACGACACATGAAGTGGGGTTGAGGTGTATTGTGTGTGTGTGTGTGTGCAGGACTCTGTGACACGTGAAGTGGGGTTGAGATGTAGTGTGTGTGTGTGTGTGTGTGTGTGTGCAGGACTCCACGACGCATGAAGTGGGGTTGAGGTGTTGAGGCCTCCACTGAGTCATTGTTTTCATCAAGCTGGTCACCTTGACAACCATTATCCCATTTATCTAATTTTATCTAGAACTTTCTCTATATTTGGGAATCATGTGCATGAACTACAGAAGATAACCTATTATAGCTGCCGTTAAGGGGGGAAAGTACAGTGTGAAATACTTTACTACAGTTGTCATGGTTACCATTCATAAGCGCAATGATGTGGAACAGTAATTCACATTTTTTGGATCTACTTCAAAGGAGCCAGTTATACATTTATAGTTTAACAAGTTATACAAGTTAATTCCCACCTCATCAGCCAATCAGAAAAGAGAATCCCATTGTTAAGGGAGATAAATGCATTAGACTGATAGATTGACTAGTCCACCAATGAGCCAATTACAGTGGGGGATGATTAGGGGGCCAGATTGAATTAGCCAATTACAGTGGGGGATGATTAGGGGGCCAGATTAAATTAGCCAATTACAGTGGGGGATGATTAGGGGGCCAGATTGAATTAGCCAATTACAGTGGGGGATGATTAGGGGGCCAGATTAAATGAGCCAGTTACAGTGGGAGATGATTAGGGGGTCAGATTAAATGCGCCAGGTTGAGACTTAGCCAGGACACCGGGAAAATCCCAAATCTTGAATTTGAGTTTAGGTAGCACAATACAGTGGGAGCTAGTTGGTGCAGAATGTGTGTGTGTGTGTGTGCACACGTGTGTGTGACAGTAAATGGTGTGAAAGTGTCTCACCGTCCACACCGATCTTGCCGTCACCATCCTTGTCAGCTGCTTCTAGGAAGGCCTTAGTTTCCTTATCGGTAAGGTCTCGTCCATCAGGAGAGAAGCTCTTAAGTACAAACCTATACACACACACACACACACACACACACACACACACACACACACACACATATACACAAACATGACTTTTCATTTCAATCTGCATGTGCATTTTTTCAAGCATTTGTGTCTCTGTATGTGTGTGTGTGTGTGTGTGTGTGTGTGTGTGTCTGACCTGAGTTCCTCCTCCTCTATGAAGCCGCTGTTGTCCTGGTCCATCACCAGAAAGGCCTTCTTGATGTCCTCATCAGACTTGGCCTTCAGACCCACCAGCTCAAAGAACTTCTTGTACTCAAAGCTGTCTGCAGCTGTTACACACACACGCACACATGCACACGTACACACGCACACATGCACACACACACACGTGCGCATAGACAGACGCGCACACACACATACACACAAACAAAGATAAACACAGAGAAATAAAAAGGCCGGGTGTGATCAAAGGCCTCTCTAGAAACCTCCTCAATCTTTCATTACCCTTCCCCTCTTCACACACACACACACACACACACTCTCCACCCACACACACCAGTGGATGTGTCCTCCAGCAAAAAGTTTGCATCATTTTGAACTAATATCAGTCAGGGGTGTGCACACACACACACACACACACACACACACAGTATCTACCCAATTCTCCAGACTGATAAGGTGCTGTTTCCAAAGTAACTGACAACAACTAAACCTTATGAACTCAATGACACATGCACACACACACACACACACACATACACACACACACACACACACACTGCCTCTGCTCATCCAGAGGATGCTGGGATAGCGCCCCTCACCCTGCTAGGCACAGTGAATTATTTACATGCTGAGATCCATAGAGCTGATTTGAGATCATCCGCCCAGCTCTGCAGACACACACACACACAATAAAGATATACACTCACAAACACACACACACACATACACACACACAAATAAAGACACACACTCACAAACACACACACACACACAAACACACACACACAAATAAAGACATACACTCACAAACACACACACACACACATACACAAAAACACACACACACACACACACACAAATAAAGACATACACTCACAAACACACATACACAAACACACACACACACACACACACACAAATAAAGACATACACTCACACACACACACACACACACAAATAAAGACATACACTCACAAACACACACACACACACACAAACACACACACACACACACACACAAATAAAGACATACACTCACACACACACACACACACACATACAGCTCCTAGCAGCTAGCGTAGCAGCCATTGTGTTGGCACTGCTTACATAAGCCTGCTTGCATCAGTGTGGAGCTGCCAACAGGCCCGCTGATACACAGGCATTTACACTGGCATTCAGACAGCAGCTACAGTAGTGCCCTCCACAGCAGTGGCAACTCTGGGCCAGACCACTGGAACAGCTGGCCACAGCTGGATGGATCGGGCTCCGCTCCAGTGGTGTGCACACACTCACAAACACAGGCCAACCTAACACAGGCCAACCTAACACAGGTGAACCTAACACAGGCCAACCTAACACAGGCCAACCTAACACAGGCCAACCTAACACAGGCCAACCTAACACAGGTGAACCTAACACAGGCGAATGCTCACTAGTTCACAGGTTTGACGAGTTTTCTGCGAATGCTTACAAACACCCGCAAACAGTTTTTAAGATAGTTTAGATAGTTCCTTGACCAAGTGTGGAGCTGGACAGAGACCAGCGACATAGAATCCTACACAGAATCATTCAAATGTAACAGACACTTATTTTTTGCAATTGTTCTCCTCTGTTCAATGATAGAATCCCACACAGAGTCATTTAAATCTAACAGAAACCTATTCTTTGCGAATGTTCACCACTGTTCAGTGAATCTGAATGCATGTTTTCCATGTTCTCCATCATTGCTTGGCATCTGTTAAAGTCTTCATAGTTTACACCGTCAGGTGGAAAAGTATAGCTACAAAGTTGGTAACAGAATTTAGCCGAAAGCACTGTCCAGAATCAAGTTCCTGGGCACGATCAATAACCATATATGGTAACCAGATGCTACAGTTTAATGGGACTTGGCTCTGATTTCAAGTCTCTGAAAGTATACAGTGTTTTTGTACTGCAGTGATGCCATTATCAGACGTGAAACACTGTTGTTGCAAACTCAAAATGAACCAAAAAAAACCCTAAAGCTCCTCTTGTGTTTTAGAGGAAATCGCATGCAAACGGTACCTTCAACTTCTTGGTGCTGCCAGGCAATTCAGCCTTACAAAAATGGAAAGCTAGTATGACGGCGCTAATTCCTAATTAGCCATTGATAATGACTTAATTAGCTTCTGGCATGTTTTGTGCTCTATATAACTTAGTGGCTGTTCTGGAGGAAGAGGGAACCAGATGAATGATCCTCCAGTCCTCACACTTCAAAAAGCACACCAGTGATGAGAAAACAGGGACCCAAAAACCAGGCCATCAGCAGCGCTGTGCAGTGTGTGTCTGTGTGTGTGTGTGTATGCGTGTATATGCTTGTGTTCGTGTATGTTTATGTGTGTGTGTGTGTGTGTGTGTGTGTATACGTGCATGTATGAATACATGTGTGTGCGCATGCGTGTGTGTGTGTGTGTATGTGTATGTATGCGTGTATGAGTATGTGCATGTGTGTGTGTGTGTTCGTCTGAGTGTGTCTCACAGGAGAGAGTCTGCCAAACTGGACGTGAGCCTAACTTGATTCAAATTTATGTGTCTGTTAATTGCACATTTCCGTAGCTTAACCGGCATGTAATGAGCAATTCTGCAGTAACCCAGGGAGACCTCAGAGTCTATTTGCTAAAATGACATTACAGAGAGGCAGCAGAGAAGGCTCTTAAAGTGATGCAGGTGCTCAGTGGA
>PYXC01000725.1:205000-217500 GCA_015244755.2 Tenualosa ilisha
CACACACACACGGACACGAACACATACAGACACACACGCACACACACACATGGACACACAGGGACACACACACGGACACAAACTCCCAGTTCTGGCCTCTATATTTACTAAGAGAAACACTAAACGCATTGACCTTGAAATGATGCGTGTGTGTGTTTGTGTATGAGTGTGTGATTTGGGGAAATGTGGTCTGAGACACTACTTTACACAAACCCACACACCATCCAGGATGGGTCAAGATCAAGTCTGCCATTTTTACCACTGATGTCTATGGTGTCAAACTGTAAAATGAATAAACACACACACACACACACACACACACACACAAGCACAAGCACAGGCACTGAACAGCACACCAATAGCTGAAGCTAACCAATGGAAGCAAGCAGAACTGAAAGTGTGCCACTCGCTTCAGCTGCCAGTTCACCAGTTCACTGTTCAGTCTGTCTTTTCAATACAATATTTTCTTGTTCTTTTCCCGACAGCACACAGTGAACAACAGGGCTATATGTTGGCTATGTGTTGGCTATGTGTTAGCTATATGTTGGCTTCGTGTTGGCTATGTGTTGGCTATGTGTTGGGCTATATGTTGGCTATATGTTGGCTATGTATCTGGCTATGTGTTTGCTATATGTTGGCTATGTGTTGGGCTATATGTTGGCTATGTGTTGGCTATGTTTTAGCTATATGTTGGCTTCGTGTTGGCTATGTGTTGGCTATGTGTTGGCTAAGTGTTGTTCTATATGTTGGCTATATGTTGGCTATGTATCGGGCTATGTGTTTGCTATATGTTGGCTATGTGTTGGGCTATATGTTGGCTATGTGTTTGCTATATGTTGGCTATGTGTTGGGCTATATGTTGGCTATGTGTTGGGCTATATGTTGGCTATATGTTGGCTATGTATCGGGCTATGTGTTTGCTATATGTTGGCTATGTGTTGGGCTATATGTTTGCTAGAGTTTTTTTAAGAAGGTAGTGATAGAAGATGTAGTAACAGGCCAATAAGGTGTGTATAAGGTGTGTAGTAACAGGCCAATAAGGTGTGTATAAGGTGTGTAGTAACAGGTCAATAAGGTGTGTATAAGAAGAAGAGGAAGAGGGAGAAGCAGAAGAATGACAACAGTGCTGGTAAATATCAGCTAGTAGCAAAAATCTGCTGGTTTGGCAGAGGCAGTTAGTAAAGTGGTCAAACCCACAGCCATTCTACTCATCCTCCTGAGCTCACAGAGGTTCTCCCTCCTTTTTTCTTTCATGTTTCTTAGCTCCAGGGGACGTGGGTGTGTGTGTGTGTGTGTGTGTGTGTGTGCGTACGCACAAAGGCTTGCCTGGACTGACAAAAACTTGTCAGCATCTTTGACACGCGACTGCTCTCCCATTGAAACAAGCAGCGCTGCCTTTCTGCTAGACTTTGATTCATTTCTTATTTATTTATTTTCCCTTACTGTACTCATTGTTGCCATGACAGCGTAACTTCGATATCTAGTTACATAACATGCTAATGCTCATGTGAGGGGAAATGTAATGTCTGAGAGACACGCAAGCCATTCAGAAACTCAGCAGTTCCCTCATTCAAAGCCTCCACACAGGACACAGTGAGTGCAGTGAGCTAACCGCTAAACCTGCCGCAGGGGAAAGGCTACATTAGCCTCAGCAAGGGAGGCAGACGACTTTGACCAGGGAGCCTAATTGACCCTCCTCTGGGCTCACAGCACAATCACAATGTCTGTCTCACGCAGTAGAGTAGAGTTGAGTTGTGGTCTTAGGAAGGGGGATAGACGCTCCACTGAGTCTGTTAGCATGTTAACAGTTAATGGCTAATGGCTAATGAAGCTAAAGGGCCAGATACACTGCCAAGACTCAAACTAACAGCCAAGCATTCTGTTGCCTCTTGACTGCCCCGTTCGGCAAAAATGTTGCATCGAGACACACCACTTCAACTGCTGCCAACTGCACGGTCGCATGAATATTCTGCACTTGCGTGAGATGCAATAACTCTCCTTATGGGTGACGCTGATCTCGTGCCTGTAAACATGAACATGGGAGGAGCATTAGCGCATATGAACGAAGCACACACATTTGGCTTGTTAAGATAGAAAGACTGGCCTTTATTTAATAAACAAAGAGCTAAATGAGAGCTTTATAGCCCTTTATGTGAGACAAAGACACCGCAGCTCCATAGCAAAGGCAGAAGGTGTAACCCATGGTCAGATGTAGGGTAGACATCATCACAGGTACACTAGACAATAGGAAGGATTGCTTTTCCAAAAATGGACCATACGGCCATTCCCAGATCATTAGATTGAAATGTAAATGGAGCAAATTAACTGTACTGGTGTTATTTACATGTTCTGAATGTCTTGTTCAAACATCAGTGCAATATATCTTTACCCTGGCCACCAAATCCATAGTTTACCCACATTATATTTGACCTCTACACCCCTGCAGATAGCCTTTACCCACGTTATATTTGACCTCTACAACCCTGCACATAGCCTTTACCCACGTTATATTTGACCTCTACACCCCTGCACATAACCCTTACCCACGTTATATTTGACCTCTACACCCCTGCACATAGCCTGTGTTCAAATATAGACTAAACAAAGGAGACAGGCATCTCTGCCAG
This sequence comes from Tenualosa ilisha, assembly GCA_015244755.2. Lineage (NCBI taxonomy): Eukaryota > Metazoa > Chordata > Actinopteri > Clupeiformes > Clupeidae > Tenualosa > Tenualosa ilisha. The sequence continues at coordinate 207,628 of PYXC01000725.1, forward strand.
GTCCTTAAAACAGATTAAGGAGAGAAGACAGACGCATTGCAAGTCCAGCTTTCTCTAGCTCAAGGGGTGACATATGCATACACACACACACACACACACATATTCAACTAGGCAAACTCATGGACACACACACAAATTATTTTTCCCACACAGAAAGTGTATGGGAATCATTCTTACATAATTTACTATAATTACATTTTTGTGTAAATGTGCATATACACAAGAGAGAGAGAGAGAGAGAGAGAGAGAGAAAGAGAGAGAGAGAGAGAGAGAGAAAGAGAGGAATGGTGTATTTGAGAGCGTGAGACGGTGTGTGTGTGTGCAGTGTATACCAGAGTCCATTCACTGTGAGAAACACACACTGGGCCATTGAAGCAGCGTTACTGCTGGGGCCATCACAGTGCATTTATTCACCTACTCCCTAAGGTCAGTGTGTGTGTGTGTGTGTGTGTATGTGTGTGTGTGTGTTTGTTTCCCCCTTCCTTTATATGCTTGAGTACTCTCAGACCAGTGTGTGTGTGTGTGTGTGTGTGTGTGTGTGTGACTTGTGAGTGATTTTAAATGCCCTGACTCCTGCATTAAAACAATTTGTTTGTTTGTTTGGAGTAAACACTACTCTGAGCTAGAAGTGAGAGTGTGTGTCTGTGTGTGTATGTTTGTATGTGTGTCTGTTTATTTGTGTCTGCCTACATGCATGCACTCGTGTGTGTGTGTGTGTGTGTGTGTGTGTGTGTGTGGTGCGTGTGTGTGTGTGTGTGCACGCATGCATGCAAGCTTTTATTGTGGTGTTTGTGTGTGCATGTATGGGTGCAAATGTGTGCATGCGTGTGTGTGTGTGTGTGTATAAATGTCTAAGAGGGAGCAAGCGAGCTCCAACTAAGCGAGTGTGTATCAATCAGGTTCAGCATGGTTGCATGTTCTCCTTGCTCCGAGCTGTAGGTCAGCAGCTCTAAACTGCTCCAGAGCCTCCTGTAGCCCAGTTACTGGGCCTGCTAATTCTCCTCCTCTCTGAATCATCCCTTGCTTTTTTCACTTTTTTGGGAACGTTGGCACATTAATCTTTCATTAGAAGGGGGAACTTTGTGTGTTATTGTCTAAAAATGGCTCCTGTTGCCCTTGATTCTGATAGGTGAGGAGCTTCAGCGCTGTAAGAGTGCAAACGCAAACTTGAGCGCAGGCAGGGAGGAGCACTGAGTTATGGGCCAGAGGTTTAGCCTCGCTAAATCACTGGGACTAATCTGAAGCGCTGTCAAAACTTTCAACAGATGGAAATAAAACCGTCTCCAGCTAAATCTTACATCATTTAGACATACACACACACACACACGCACACACACACACACATACACACACATTACACACTGTCTCTCTCTTTCTCTCTCTCTCACACACACGTACACACAGTACATTCACACACCCACACGCAAACTATATGAATCAAATGTAACAGGAGTTTAAAACTTCTTGATGCTTTACGGCCTTGGTGTACTTTTTCCTTCTGGTCTTGCTTTGTGTGTGTGTGTGTGTGTGTATGTGTGTGTGTGTGTGTGTGTGTGTGTTGCTCACTTCTGTGCAAAACAAAGAGCAGCATAGCAAGGGATTAAATCACATAAGAATCAGAGCAGGAGTGTGTGTGTGTGTGTGTGTGTGTGTGTGTGTGTGTGTGTGTGTGTGTGTGTGCGCGTGTGTGTCCTCACATAGTTGCTCACTTCTGTGCAAAATAAAGAGCACCATGGCAATGGATTAAATCACACAAGAATCAGAGCAGGAGTGTGTGTGCGTGTGTGTGCGTGTGTGTGCGTGTGTGTCCGTGTGTGTGCGTGTGTGTGCGTGTGTGTGTGTCTGTGTGTGTGTGTGAGAGAGAGAGAAGAATATAGGTGTGAAAGAAAAAACAACAAGAGATTTTGAAAGGAAAACAAAAAGAAAGGCAGATGTGCAGGGAGGAAGAGAGAGACAGAGAGAGAAGGATGAATGACAGGAAAGACAGAAAGATGAATGTTTGAAAGAGGGATGTAAAGATAGAGGTGAGTATGTAACAGAGAGATGGATAGAGAGATGGATAGAGAGATGGATAGAGAGATGATAGATGGAAAGATGAATGTGATGAAAAGATTAAAAGGTGAATATTTAAAAGAAGAATGGAAATGCACATCTAACATAACATATTATATATCTGTGTGTGTGTGTGTGCGTGTGTGTGTGTGACATTAAGTAATCTAACATAATGTATCATATATCTCTGTGTGTGTGTGTGACATTAAGTAATCTAACATAATGTATTATATATCTGTGTGTGTGTGTGTGTGTGTGTGTCATCTGATACAGCAGAGAATACAGTGTGAAGTACAGTATATGAAGAGAGAGAGAGAGAGAGAGGAGAAAGTGAAGGAAAGAGAAGAGAAAGAGAGAGAGAAGGGAAAGGAGGATAGAATGAAAAGAGAGAGAGATGAGGGCTAAGAAGGGGAGGAGTCTGCTGAGGCCTGAAGGACATTTGCTCCAATGATGCACACACACACAAACACACACACACACTCTCTCTCTCTCTCTCTCTCACACACACACACATACACACACACACACACTCTCTTTCTCTCTCTCTCACACACACACTCTCTCTCTCTCTATCTCTATCTCACACACACACACACACTCTCTCTCTCTCTCTCTCTCTCACACACACTTACACACACTCTTTCTCTCTCTCTCACACACACACACACCTCTCTCTCTCTCACACCACACACACACTCTCTCTCTCTCTATCTCTATCTCACACACACACACACACACTCTCTCTCTCTCACACACACATCACGCATTGCGTGTTCTGGCTTGCATCCTCTCTGCATGGCTACCCTTCAGAGTAGCAAGAAATATACTTAACCTTTTCTCTCTCTCTGTCTCTCTCCGTTTCTGTTCTGTGTTATTCTCTCCTTCTCCTCTCTTTTTCTCCTCAGTTTGCATTTGTTCCTCTTACTCATCTTATAGTTGCTTTTCATTTTTTCCTTTCTACTATCCCTCTCTCTCCATCACTCTCTCTCTTTCTCTTTATGTTTCTCCCTCTCTGTCCCATGCTCTCTCTCCCTCTCTCTTGCTGTCCTCTCAGGGAGGTCACGTGTCACACACAAACACACGTATGCTCACACACACACACACACACACACACAAACTCACACATACAGGCTTCACTGAAGCGTGTCTTCCTACTGTAAGTGTGCAACGGTGTGATCTCAGAACTCAGTGCAGTGCAGCACAGCAGTAAGCAGCCTAGGGACACACACTCGCAGCAGGAGCTGTACTCTCTCTCTCACACACACACACATACAAACACACACCTTTTGAACATAAGCAGTCACCGCTGGAGCTGTGCACACACACCTTTAGAATGCATATAGACTAATCAGCGCAGGGCAGGAGCTGTGCTCTCTCTCTCTCTCTAACTCTCTCTAACACACACACAGACACACACAAGAACACATACAGGAACTGTGCACTCAGAGAACACACTCTATCACCACAGAAACCATGCCCTGCACACACACACACACATACACACACACACACACACACACAAGCACTACAGGAGCCATGCCCTTATATAGTTCCTTTAGAACAGAAACAGGAGCTGTGCATTCATAGACTTCTTTCAGAAAACACACTCAGTACAAGATTCATGCCCTCATAGCGTTCTTTTAGAGCAGGATGCTACAATAATTTTATTGCACATACATAGTAATAAACAGATGCTGTAATATGTTGCTTCTAAAGATTACATTTTGTTACAATGTTATAACACATTTATACAGTTGTAACTAAGAATGTAACTACATGTTGTCTTATTTCTAGATAGCAGAGTAGACTGGTGTGGTATTAAAAAAGTGAGACTGTTGTATGTATTGAATGAATTGCAAATTTGCTAGTCTGGGAATTGGAGCAAAAAGCCTAAGCAGTCTGCAAAGTTCCTCTTCTGAAAGTATTTTTGGACCTTTTCCTGAAACCCTCAATGCTTAAGAAGGCCATGAAGGAACGCTCAGTATAATGCAGCTGTTGTGTAACACTGTCTGTTGTCCATTGAGGCATGTCCGATAACTTTGTTTTGTCAAAATTAGATAGATAGATAGATAGATAGATAGATAGATAGATGTCTTCAGTGTCCAAGATTCTGTCTAATTATGAAGTCTGCAGGCTGGTATCTTGGCCGTTTAATGTGTATGTGTATGTGTGGGTGAACGTCTCTCTCTCTCTCTCTCTCTTTTTGTGTGTGTCTAATGCTTCACTGACTAATGGGAGTAATTATTGCCATACTGAAGAGGCCTCTGAGGCTGTGCTTGTTTGTGCTCCTCATTGGCTGCTGGCTAGAGAAGTGACTGGGAAGAGTGACTGGCTCTAGGACCGCACCGCACCACACTACTGATACTCCTAACAGATACACACAGCTCCAGCTAGCCAAGAACCACAGTCAGACAGCCCAAACCCCTAGTCTGACTACCAGAATGGCTAGCAGCAGTTGCAAACCCCTAGCCTGCCAATCATCAACCCCCTAGCCTAGCTATTATCAACCCCCTAGCCTAGCTATCATCAACCCCCTAGCCTGCCAGTCATCAAACCCCTAGCCTAGCTATTATCAAACCCCTAGCCTAGCTATCATCAACCCCCTAGCCTGCCAATCATCAACCCCCTAGCCTAGCTATCATCAAACCCCTAGCCTAGCTATCATCAACCCCCTAGCCTAGCTATCATCAAACCCCTAGCCTAGCTATCATCAACCCCCTAGCCTAGCTATCATCAAACCCCTAGCCTGCCAGTCATCAACCCCCTAGCCTGCCTATCATCGACCCCCTAGCCTAGCTATCATCAACCCCCTAGCCTAGCTATCATCAACCCCCTAGCCTAGCTATCATCAACCCCCTAGCCTAGCTATCATCAACCCCCTAGCCTGCCTATCATCAACCCCCTAGCCTAGCTATCATCAACCCCCTAGCCTAGCTATCATCAACCCCCTAGCCTAGCTATCATCAACCCCCTAGCCTAGCTATTATCAAACCCCTAGCCTAGCTATCATCAACCCCCTAGCCTGCCAATCATCAACCCCCTAGCCTAGCTATCATCAAACCCTAGCCTAGCTATCATCAACCCCCTAGCCTAGCTATCATCAAACCCCTAGCCTAGCTATCATCAACCCCCTAGCCTAGCTATCATCAAACCCCTAGCCTGCCAGTCATCAACCCCCTAGCCTAGCTATCATCAACCCCCTAGCCTAGCTATCATCGACCCCCTAGCCTAGCTATCATCAACCCCCTAGCCTAGCTATCATCAACCCCCTAGCCTAGCTATCATCAACCCCCTAGCCTAGCTATCATCAACCCCCTAGCCTAGCTATCATCAACCCCCTAGCCTGCCAATCATCAAACCAAACACAAACACTCAGACGCATAGACAAATGCCAACACATATAAAAAGACACAAACACACACACACACACACACACACATAAGTAGACAAACACACACACACACACACACACACACATGTGCGTGCACACACACACACACACACATGCACACACAGATGATGACGAACAGCCCAGGGAAGAGCAGGACAGAACAATGCAGAGACACACATACAAGTATCTGTGTGTGTGTGTGTGTGTGCGCGTGTGTGTATGTGTGTGCGTGCACACGTGCCTGTGCACTTGGGTCTATATCGATTGGCTACACCTGTCTCTCAGTAAATTATCAGAGAACTAAAGGCCAGATTATTGATTGGTCCAATGCAATGTAGTCCACTGCAGTGTGCGTGTGTGTGTGTGTGTTTGAGTATGTGTGTGTGTGAGTGTCTTGGTGTGTGCATGTCTGTGTGGGTCTGTGAATATGATTGTTTGTGTGTGTGTGGGTGCAAGCGCGTATGTCTTGGTGTGTACGTGTCTGTGTGTGCGTGTGTGTGTGTGCGTGCGTGCGCGTGTGTGTGTGTGTGTGTGTGTGTATTTGATTGACGTGTGGTTGGTTCTCTGAGGTGATGCCTTGAATGCTCAAACAGTGTTTCAGCTTGCAGCTCCACACCAAATCCTTTGCGTTAGCGCCCTGCAGAAGTCTCTTCTCTCCTTCACTCTCTCTCTCTCTCTGCTCTGCTCATCTCTCTCATTCTCTCTCTCTCTTCTCCTCCTCTCTTTCCTTTACATTCTTTCCCATGACAGGCTTCCCTTCTCCTAGTTGATGCCCTTTGATCCTACTCTCTTGCAGGCCCTCTGCGCATGGGTGTGTGTGTGTGCATCTGTGTGTGTGTGTGCATCTGTGTGTGTGTGTGTGTGTGTGTGTGTGCGCATCTGTGCATGTGTGTGTGTGTGTGTGTGTGTGTGTGTGTGTGACAAAGAGAGAGTGTGAGTGCCTGTTACCTTTGCTGTCATTCCCTCCCTCCCTCCCTCCCCCGCCCCATGTTTCCGTCTGTGATAGGGGAAAAATGGGCTTTCATTATCTTGCTTTATTGTAAAACCATCTGCTTCACTTTCCTGTGTGGAATCAACAATCCTCTCTTTCTCCCTGTCTCCTGTGTCCTTCTCTCTCTCTCTCTGTCTCTCTCTCTCTCTCTCTGTCTCTCTCTCTCTCCGTCTCTCTCTCTGTCTCCATGTGAATTTGTAACAGCTTGTGTAATGAGTGAATGGATAAGATGCACCTTGGCTGGGAGGCCCTGGCATTCCATCATACAGCCACATAATAATGATGGAACATGAGAGAGAGACAGAGAGAGAGAGGGAGGGAGAGAGAGAGAGGGAGAGACACAGAGAGAGAGACAGAGAGAGAGAGGGAGGGAGAGAGAGAGAGGGAGAGACACAGAGAGAGAGGAGAGAGAGAGAAGGAGGAAGAGAGAGAGAGAGAGGGAGGGAGAGAGAGGGAGAGACATAGAGAGAGAGGAGAGAGAGAGAGAGAAGGAGGAAGAGAGAGAGAGAGAGAGGGAGGGAGAGAGAGAGAGAGAGGGAGGGAGAGAGAGAGAATAAGATGTACAGCATTACAAGAAAAGAGTGAATGAGAAAGAACGTGAGGAAGAAAAAGACAAAGACTGACAATCCCCAGGGTTGAGACCATGGCCTGTTCCATGACCAGCTCTCTCTCTCTGTGTGTGTGTGTGTGTGTGTGTGTGTGTGTGTGTGTGTGTGCATATATAAGCATATATCCATCTACATATTGTGTGTGTATGTGTGTGTGTGTGTGCATATGTAAGTATATGTCCACATACATATTGTGTGTGTATGTATATACATATTGTGTGTGTATGTGTGTGTTTGCGGATGCATGCGTGCGTGTGTGTCTGTGTGTGTGCATATGTAAGTATATATCCACATACATATTGTGTGTGTATGTGCCTGCCTGCGTGTGTCTGTGTGTGTGTGTGTGTGTGTGTGTATGTGTGTGTGTGTGTGTGTTTCCTGTGCTCCGTGCTGGGTAGTGTGCCAGGTCCATTACTCCATGCCAGTGTCTCAGCCAGCAGGGCCTGCTGCCCCTCCAAATGGGTTCATTCATCTTCCCCAGTTAAGACAAGCCAAGCCTCCCAGACACACACACACACACACACACACACACACACACAGACACACACGCACACACATGCACACACGCACACACAAACACACACACACACACACACACACACACACACACACACACACACACACACACACACACACACACACATACACACACACACACTGACGCACACACATACATACATACAGACACGCACTCACACACACATGCATGCGTAAACATGAACGCATGCATGAGCATCTGGACCATGTACACACACACACACACACACACACACACACACACACACACACACACATACACACACACACACTGACGCACACACATACATACATACAGACACGCACTCACACACACATGCATGCGTAAACATGAACGCATGCATGAGCATCTGGACCATGTACACACACACACACACACACATAATTTTCCAGTTGAGGCATGCACACAGCCTGCACGCTGGACTGGGAAGTGGCCCTGTGTGTGTGTGTGTGTGTGTGTGTGTGTGTGTGTGTGTGTGTGTGTGTGTGTGTGTCTTTATTAGATACCCATGCTAGATGCTCTCGTGCTGGGAAGGAGGACACGTCCGTTCTGCCCGTTGGCAATGACAGTCAGCTGAGGGTAATCAGCCCCAAATGTACAAACAGTCAGCAATTTATCTGTATATGTGTACGTGAATGTGTGTGTGTGTGTGTGTGTGTGTGTGTGTGTGTGTGTGTGGATGTGCTTGTGCTTTAGCTGGAGCTACTTGTCCAAACACTGACCCTGTTCAAAAGTGCAATGGGGCAATGTTCAAAAAGGGCACACACACACACACACACACACACACACACACACACACACACACACACACACAGACCCCAGCCCTAACGCACACACACACACACACACACACACACACACACACACACACACATACACACACACACACGCACACATACACAAACACACGCACGCACACACACACACAGAGACCCCAGCCCCTAACGCACACACACACACACACACACACAGATACACACACACTCAAACACATTGTGTGCAAGTCATTAAGATGCAATGTGAGAGAGCGTCACTCTTCACTGAACTTTCCCAGAGACAAAAGCTTGTCCGCTATTTCATGAAGCCAAGTGTAGTGTAGTATAGTGTTGTGTAATGTAGTGTAGTGTAGTGTACTGTAGGGTAATGTAGTGTAGTGTAGTGTAATGTAGTGTAGTGTTGTGTAATGTAGGGTAATGTAGTGTACTGTAGTGTAATGTAGTGTAGTGTAGTGTAATGTAGTGTAGTGTAGTGTAGTGAAATGTAGTGTAGTGTAATGTAGTGTAGTGTAGTGTAGTGTAGTGAAATGTGTAGTGTAGTGTAGTGTAGTGTAGTGAAATGTAGTGTAGTGTAATGTAGTGTAGTGTAATGTAGTGTAGTGTAGTGTAGTGTAGTGAAATGTGTAGTGTAGTGTAGTGTAGTGTAGTGAAATGTAGTGTAGTGTAATGAAGTGTAGTGTAGTGTAGTGTAGTGTAGTGAAATGTAGTGTAGTGTAATGTAGTGTAGTGTAGTGTAGTGTAGTGAAATGTAGTGTAGTGTAATGTAGTGTAGTGTAGTGTAGTGTAGTGTAGCGTCGAGTCGTGTCATGTAATGTAGGGTAGCCTAGCGTGCTCTGCTACTTCATGGAGTCTGTTAGTCATGAGGCTTGACCTTGATCTGACCTTGGCAATGCCATGGCCACTCTGCAGAGGGACTGGAGATGAATGGGCACACTACTCTGAGGGTCAAGGATTTGTTTATGTAAACTGCCTGCCACTCGCTGATAAACGCACACTGAGACTGAATCAAACTGAATTATACACCACTCTATGTGTGTGTGTGTGTGTGTGCGTGGGTGTGTGGGTGTGTGTGCACATGAGGCACAGCGAGAGAGAATGTGTGTATGTGAGAGAGAGAGACAAAGAAAGAGAGAGGAAGTGTGTGTGTGTGTGTGTGTGCATATGTGTCCATATGTGTGCGTGTGTGTGTGTGTGTGTGTGTGTGTGTGTGCAGGAGGATGCCGTCATACACTGCATTGCTCATTAGAGAAAAGTCAAGTTCATGACTCAGGTCAGGTAAGGCAACCAAGTCATATGTGTCACATGCCACAAACACACACACACACACACACACACACACACACAGTATGCCTGGTGAAATGATGATGTCAGTGTCCAGCAAAGAATCTGTGCAGTGACACAGAATGACAGCGAGAGAGAGAGAGAGAGAAAGAGAGAGAGAAAGAGCAAGAGAGTGAAGAGAGAGAGAGAGAGAGAGAGAGAGAGAGAGAGAGAAGCGTGTGAGTGAGTGAGTGAGT
>PYXC01000725.1:232500-265000 GCA_015244755.2 Tenualosa ilisha
GGTGTCCAGACATCCACTGAAGTTAGCATGCTAACCTACTAGCTTTGGCCCAGACTTCCTACACTATAATGTTGTTCCATACTATGTGGCAGCTGGTAGCATAGCGTAGTGTAGTGTAGTGTAGTGTAGCTGAATGCACTTCTGACATTTTGAAGGTGAATTCTGCTGCTGAAGGCTTTTGGATAGAGAGATAGATACTTCAGTGAACATGGTCACCATCATCACCCCCACCATCACCATCACCTCCACCAACACCATCACCACAACATCACCCTCATCACCACCATCACAATTACCACCTGTAGTGTAATGTAGCATAGCATAGCGTGGTCCGCTATTTCATGAAGCCCAGTGTAGTGTAGTATAGTGTTGTGTAATGTACTGTAGTGTAGTGTAGTGTATTGTATTGTAGTGCAGTGTAGTGTAGTGTATTGTATTGTAGTATAGTGTAGTGTTGTGTAGTGTAGTGTATTGTAGTGTAGTGTATTGTATTGTATTGTATTGTAGTGTAGTGCAGTGTATTGTAGTGTAGTGTATTGTATTGTAGTATAGTGTAGTGTAGTGTAGTGTAGTGTATTGTATTGTATTGTATTGTATTGTAGTGTAGTGTAGTGTAGTGTAGTGTATTGTAGTGTAGTGTATTGTAGTGTAGTGCAGTGTAGTGTAGTGTAGTGTAGTGTATTGTATTGTATTGTATTGTATTGTAGTGTAGTGTATTGTAGTGTAGTGTATTGTATTGTATTATATTGTATTGTAATGTAGTGCAGGATAGTGAGATGTTTTGTAGTGTAGTGCAGTGTATTGTAGTGCAGTGTAGTGTAGTGTATTGTAGTGTAGTGTAGTGTAGTGTAGGTATGTAGTGCAGTGTATTGTAGTGTAGTGTATTGTAGTGTAGTGTAGTTATTGTATGTATTGTATTGTATGTAGTGTATTGTAGTGTAGTGCAGTGTATTGTAGTGTAGTGTATTGAAGCGTTGTAGTTAGTGTATTGTATTGTAGTGTAGTGTAGTGTATTGTATTGTATGTATTGTAGTGTAGTGTAGTGTATTGTAGTGTAGGTATTGTAGTGTAGTGCAGTGTAGTGTAGTTGTGTATGTATTGTATTGTATTGTATTGTAGTGTAGTGTTTGTAGTGTAGTGTATTGTATTGTATTATATTGTATTGTAATGTAGTGCAGGATAGTGAGATGTTTGTAGTGTAGTGCAGTGTATTGTAGTGCAGTGTAGTGTAGTGTATTGTAGTGTAGTGTAGTGTAGTGTAGTGTAGTGTAGTGTAGTGTATTGTAGTGTAGTGCAGTGTATTGTAGTGTAGTGTATTGTAGTGTAGTGTAGTGTATTGTAGTGTATTGTATTGTAGTGTAGTGTATTGTAGTGTAGTGCAGTGTATTGTAGTGTAGTGTATTGAAGCGTAGTGTAGTGTAGTGTATTGTATTGTAGTGTAGTGTAGTGTATTGTATTGTAGTGTAGTGTAGTGTAGTGTAGTGTAGTGTATTGTAGTGTAGTGCAGTGTATTGTCGTGTAGTGTATTGAAGTGTAGTGTAGTGTAGTGTAGTGTAGTGTATTGTATTGTAGTGTAGTGTAGTGTATTGTAGTGTAGTGCAGTGCAGTGTAGTATAGCGTAGGATAGTGTAGTGTAGTGCAGTGCAGTGTAGTGTCGTGCAGTGCAGTGTAGTGTAGCGTAGGATAGTGTATTGTAGTGCAGTGTAGTGTAGTGTAGTGCAGTGTAGTGTAGTGCAGTGCAGTGTAGTGTCGTGCAGTGCAGTGTAGTGTAGCGTAGGATAGTGTATTGTAGTGCAGTGTAGTGTAGTGCAGTGCAGTGTAGTGTAGTGTAGTGCAGTGTAGTGTCTCTTCCTGAAGTACGCCTCTTTCTGAAGGCCACTGAATCCCCTTATTTCTGTCACCTGGTCCACATACTTACAGATAAATCAGAGAAATCTGATTGGTTGCAGCTGGTCAGGTGGTGATCCAGGCTGGTCTGCCTGGTGTTCCTTTAAATGCTGTAAGCTCAGAAAATGTACATAGTACAGTATTTTAAAAGAGCTTGAATTATGAACAAGTAAACAGTCTACACTGTATGTGTGTGTGTGTGTGTGTGTGTGGTGCAGTGTGTGTGTGTATGTGTGTGTGTGTGTGTTTGTGTTTCTGTACTGTAATATTACCCAGTACCCTGGGGCTAGGTAGGCTTTAGAAAAATGTCCTTTGTTGGACTAGAGTGTAACAGAGACAGAGAGAGAGAAAAAGAGAGAGAGAGAGAGAGAGAGAGAGAGAGAGAGAGAAGAGAGAGAGAGAGAGAGAGAGAGAGAGAGAGAGAGAGAGAGAGAGTGTGTGTGTGTTTTCTGGATGACAGTGTGATATTGATCAGTGTTTGAAAGTCTCCGGGAGTTCTGTCTGTGATTGGAATCAAAATCAAACTGATTCAAAGAAAATTCTTTATGAAGACTACACAGACCAGTGGTCCAAGAGTCTGCTTTAAAACCACAACTTCCCACACCTAACGCTGTGTGTGTGTGTGTGTGTGTGTGTTGCTCAGACACTTTTGTGTATGGTGTGTGTATGAGGGTATGTATGTGTTACTCTGACTCTTAAGAGTATGGCGTGTGGAGTGCGTGTGTGTTGTGTGTGTGTGTGTGTGTGTGTGTGTGTGTGTGTGTGTGTGGACATGTGCATCCATGGGAATGCATGAAAAAAACCAAAATGCAGCTGAAGGATACAGAGTCATGGGAAGAGAAAAGAATGAGGAACAGAAAAGAGTGTGTGTGTGTGTGTGTGCGTGTGTGTGCTTGCGTGTGGGTTTCTTTAGAGTATTGCCTCTGGTCCATTTGAGCCTAATCAGACTCATAGATCTCACTGAAGCACTCGGCCCAGATTAAAGCCCTCTGCAGTCCAGCACCATAGGCCTCACCCCCAAACCACACACACACACACACACACACACACACACACACACACACACAGTTTGGACGCATTTCCAAAATGTGCTTTAGAATATCAATCACAGTAGCTAAATACAGAAACCAATACTTCCACACCTGTGTAGCAGGTCAATGCATTTTGAGATTATCAGTCACATTCAGACATGCATCACTGTAGTACCTCCAGAATACCTCACACTAACCCTGAGTAGACAGCAGAGAGCACAGCTGAGTCACACACACACACACACACACACACATGCACACAAACACACACACGCACAGACACACACACACACACACACAAAGTAATACCTGCCTCCAGAATGCCACACTGTGTAGACAGCAGAGAGCATGGCTGAGTCTGGCCCAGAGCCGGCCTGGATCTGGCATAGCATCACATGGCCTCCACTTCAGATTCTCAAACTTTTCGCGGCAGTACTGGTCTGGGAATTCTCCAGACTTCAAATTGATTTTTTTAAATCTACAATCAGTGAACACAAATTGAAGGCAGAACCAAGATGTTTAAAGTTTAAACAAAGTTCACCAATCACAAAGTAGATGTATGCCTATTGAGAGTGTGCAAAAGACCAACCGAGTCTTGTCTCCCAGGCTATACCCTTTAACATTATTAAATTCTGCTAAATTAAATTCTGCTTTTGCAAAATGTCTTTATATAAAACACGTTGATTGCATCATTAATCTGTGTAGAGCTTGATAGAGTAAATAAAATTTCAATATGTCTCAACTTTTGTCAATAACATGTTATTATATGGCTTAATAATGTAATAACATGCTATTATAGGGCATAATACTGTAATAACATGCTATTATAGGGCATAATACTGTAATAACATGCTGTTATAGGGTTTAATACTGCCATAACAGCGCTAATCATCACATCATTTCCACTTTAAAAACAAAACAAAAAGAAGAAAACACAAGCTTGCTTTCTGTGTGAGATTGCTCTTGCTTTAAGCTTTAACGTCTGTTTCCCATAATGCACAGGCAGCTACACAATGTAAGACAGATAGGACTCTGGGGCTCTAGATAGCTCTCTGATCATCTGCTCTCTGTCAGGGAATTCTCTAATTGAGCAAGCATTTGCTAGTGTGCAGGAGTGCATTGATTGGTCTTGTAATACTCACCGCTGATAATGTAAAATACAAAGTGCTGCACATCAATCTAATTAGCTTTAGCACTGGAAGCAGAAATCCCCGAACCCACTTTGTAATCGTTTTTCTCTAAACAAATATCTTGTTATTGGCCATAACTTCTTTTGGCAGCTCTACTTCACTGCAGAGTAGTTTTACACCAGAGAGAGTCGGTCAGTGAAAGTTCTGGAGGATTCCGGAGGGCATTCTAGAATGTGCTCTTAAGCAGTGAGAGAAAAATGAGTGCTCTGTAATTGTTCATGCTGTGAGTCTTTTTTCACTGGGCCTCAGAGCCTTGTAACTACGGGCGCTAAGAAGACAGGCATCACTACGGGGAAAGCCATTAAAGCCTGACTGGGTTCCCTCGCCACGGGCAACGGATCGGCCCTAGCAACTGACCACAGCCCGACCTCTGATGCTGACAGGAAGTGGCAGGAGAAGGGATCGCTCTCTCTGACGACTCCTGACCCACAGGCGTATGGGAAGGCAGAGAGAGAGAGGAAAAATCCCCACCAGATTCAGCCTGCTCATTACTGTGGACCACAACTACTTTAGCGCCCTCTAGTGGCCAGTAGTGAAACAGACTGGAATGACTGGGCTGAGGAGGATGGATCTGCAGCTCAAAGGCCAAACATCTCCATCCTGAAAGGTCAAGATTAGATACAGGGTGACGTGGAACCCCAGAGGAGGTCTGCCATCTCTGGAGAGTTACACAGAAACACATCAACTCACAGGATTTACAGAGTTATGGTCTGTGCACACTGGACACGATGCAATATTCAAATGCAGGAAAAATGTATGCAAAGATTTTGCCCTGACTTTGGTTTGAAAGGGCTCGTATGAACATGTGTACTTTATCACCTGTGTTACTTTGTGCAAACATTTCTGTGCCAAAATCCACACTTGGTGTGGACTGACCTTTACACAAACACACATCAACTCACAGAGTAACACAGAAAACAAAAACTCACAGCACTAACAGAGTTACACAGAAACACATCAACTCACAGCATCAACAGTTACACACAAACACACCAACTCACAGCATCAACAGTTACACACAAACACACCAACTCACAGCATCAACAGTTACACACAAACACATCAACTCACAGAGTTACACACAAACACATCAGCTCACAGCACTCACAGAGTAACACACAAACACATCAACTCACAGAGTTGCACACAAACACACCAACTCACAGCATCAACAGTGACACACAAACACATCAGCTCACAGAGTTACACACAAACACATCAACTCACACGTAAAACCACTAGTTCCATGTATGTGTGCTGCCATCAGGCATCCACACACAGAGTCACATATCCACTCATATCCCTCAGATGTATAGACGATAGGAGGCCAAAGGGCCTTTATTCCTCCTGTTTATTTTCTGTTGTGTTCATGGCTACAAATTTGGTGTTTGGTCAAAATGACCACAGCATTTTTAACTTGAGATAATACATATATTATCATTGATTATCATTAACTTTGTATTAACTTATGCTCTCTTGAATGTTACAAATTTCAAACTTAAATGCACAAATTATGGCCGGTAGGCATCACTGAATGAAGCCTATGTAATTCAGTGAGGGAGAGATTTTATTGGAAGTAGGTTTTTGGTGGAGGGTGTCACTGGAAGCACAAATAGGGAGTAAGGGGTGTGTTTATGTTTGTCTAAGTGAATACAAACACACTTACTCTGTCCATTTGATCTGTAGGTAAGACTTAAAACAATTTTTGTACATTTACTGTGTCTCACCCATGAATTTTCTTACAGTCTGGTCATTTGTGACCAGAACACCACAGGTGTAACAAAGTTGAATAAAACCCAGTTGGTTCTGGATGTCAGTCAGTAAATTTGCTTTCTTGGAGGGTTTTTCAGTTATATATAATCTGTTAACAGGTTTTTCCAGTGGGTAATTGTTCATATTCATTTCAAATTGATCATTTTCACTTGTTCAGACCTCCCTGTTTTATTTTATTTTATTTTATTTTTTAGTTTTTTTAATCTGCCAACAAGAAGAAAGTTACAGGGACAAAGTGCAGCAAAAAGACACATGTACCACACACAACACAGACACATGTACCAGACACAACACAGACACATGTACCAGACACAACACAGACACATGTACTAGACACAACACAGACACATGTACCAGACACAACATAGACACATGCACAAGACACAAAACAGAGACACAACACAGACACATGTACAAGACACAAAACAGACACATGTACAAGACACAAAACAGAGACATGTAGCAGACACAACACAGACACATGTACCAGACACAACGCAGACACATGTACCATGCTGCATGTGTGAGTGAATATATGCCATGCTGCATGTTTGAGTGAATATGCGCCATGCTGCATGTTTGAGTGAATATGCGCCATGCTGCATGTGTGAGTGAATGTACGCCATGCTGCAAAAAGACACATGTACCAGACACAACACAGACACATGTACCAGACACAACACAGACACATGTACCAGACACAACACAGACACATGTACCAGACACAACACAGACACATGTACCAGACACAACACAGCCATGTTCCTTGATTTCCAGTTCATGAGGATTGTTTTATTGGCGACAGCTAGTGCTACTAGCAGGATGTTGTGGTTAGTGGTGTTTAGATTGGATGCAGATGTGTTTCCTAGTATGCATAGAGAACGGGTTGCTGGGATGTGACAGCCAAAGATGGCAGAGAGTGATTCTGTGATGTTTACCCAAAACCGATTAATCGGAGTGCAATGCCAGAAAGCGTGGCTGGGTTGTTCTGCATGCAGTGAGAACACGTCAGAGCCAAAACCCATTTGAGCTTCTGTGTGGTGAAATGAAATCAATGAAGTGCCTTGTACTGTATTAGATTAGTAAATTTGTATTTTTATTCATGAGGTAGATGTTTTTACAGATTTGGGTCCAGTAGCCAGCACCAGGAGTAACAGACAAGTCTGATTCCCATTTGTGATATGGAAGGCCAAGGGTTTTTTCTGAGTGTGATATAATTTTGTATATTTTGGAATTTTTTTTGGGGGGGAAGGTATGTTAATCAATTCCAAGATTAGTGGGGGGATGTCTAGGTTAGCCGTCTGGATATTAATGTTTGCTTGGATAACGCTCTTACTCTTGCCAAGCCATGTGAGGAAGTTGAGTGTTTTTTGCTGACAGTGAAATCAGGATTGTTCCAGATAGGGGTGAGTTATGATGGTGTTAGAGGTGAGTTATGATGGTGTTGGGGGTGAGTTATGATGGTGTTGGGGTGAGTTATGATGGTGTTGGGGTGAGTTATGATGGTGTTGGGGGTGAAATAGTGATGTGATAAAAATTCCACCAGGCTGTCAGACTGGATGTTATTGTTGGTGCTTTAAAGGATGGATGGATGTTTTTTGATTGACTGACTACACAAAGGTAAGTCTGAGATCTGGATATCCTTGCCAATGCATAATGGTGGAAGTGTGGGCCTCTAGTCCACCTAGTATTTCTTGGGGGTGGTCAGTTTGATTCTTGATGTCTTGTTTTTCCACTAGAATTTAGTGATTGTTGAGTCTAGTGACCCAAACCAGTAGGGGGTAGGCTGCATTGGAATAATTGAAAGTAGATTGATCATTTTGGGTAATATTGTGATTTTAATGACTGATATCTTGCCCATGATGGATAGTGGAAGGTTCATCCAGCGCTGGAGGTCATTGTCAAAATTTAGGCCAAATAAGTCTGACAGCTTTGGGAAACCCAAATTGGTGATATAATTGGTGCACAGAGGAATAGGTGATGAGTGTATAGATTAATAGGTGATGAATGGGCTCTCACATTACAGCTGTTGGGATGTAATGGAAGTATTGCAGATTTATTCCAACTGCCTGAGTCTTCAGACATATTAGAGAATGTGTTGATGAGTTTAATAGTTTCTTTTACTGATGACGGGGGGTCTTGTAGGAAAAGTAAACTATCATCAGCATAGAGGCTAATTTTGTGGTGCAAATTGTGTTTGAACTCCCTTGATGAGGGGGTTTTGTCGGGTGGCAGCGGTTAATGGCTCAATGAAGATGGTAAATAGTGAGGGGAAGAGTGGGCATCCTTGTCTAGTCCCCTGGTGCAAAGTGAAACTATGTGATGCTAGTCCATTGGTGATCACTGTGACGGAAGGTGACGTCTAAAGAATTTTAATCCAATTAATGAACGATTCCCCAAAACCAAACCCCCCTAATGTGGAAAACAGGAACTTCCAGTTGACCCTATCAAAAGCTTTTTCTGCATCTAGAGTTGCTATGATGGTATTTTCTTGTATGGTTGAGGAGTAGTACATTACGTTGAATAATCTGCAGGCATTGGAGGATGATATTCTACCTTTCATGAAGCCAGTTTGATCTGAGTGCAAAATGGATGGAGTGACCTCTTCTAACCTACGTGCTAATCCTTTAGCAGTTATTTTATTGTCTGCATTGAGTAGGGAAATCAGGCGATAGCTAGGTGGCATTGTTGGGTCCTTATTGGGCTTGAGGAGGAGTGAAATCATGGCTGTGGTGGTGCTGACTGGAAGACTTGATTTTTGTTTTGAATCATTACTGATGAAAAGTGGGGCCAAAGTGGACCAGAATTGTTTGTACAACTCAGCAGGGAAACCATCCGGACCTGATGCTTTATTGGTGGACATGCGTTTAAGAGCAGCAAACAGTTCGTCTGAAGTAATGGGTCATTCTAGTTTATTTGTTTGGGTTTCGTTTAGTTAGGTAAACTGATGCTGTTTAGGAATGATTCAATGTCTCCCTGATTGGGGTTTATTTCTGAAGAATATAGTTTCCTGCAGAAATTGTGAAAAACTGCATTGTAGGTGAGCTGGTTAGCTTCCCTGCTGAGTTCTTAATGGCTGAGATTGTTGATTCCTCTTTGTTCTGTCTGATGATTTGCTAAATATTTACTCGATTTATTGCTGTGATGGAACGTTTCTTGCCTTAATCTATGGATCATAAATTGAGTGTGTTTATTGAGTATTTCATTGAGTTCGAATTTATATCTCCTTAGTCCATTCTGCATTTTTTCTGATGGGTTGCTTGTATGAATCTCTTCCAGTTGTTTAATTTTATGATTCAATTCAAGTTCTTGTTCTTTTTCTGTCCTTTCTTTGAATACTGAAAATAATATTATTCTACCTCTAAGCACTGCCTTTCCTGTCTCCCACAGAAGGGAAGGCGATGATCCAGAGGAATCATTCATTTCTTGGAAGCATGCCCACTCTCTCCTAATAAATTTTTGGTCTTGCAAGAGGGATGTGTTTGAGCACCATCTGTTCCTGGATTTCTGTGGGGAGGTTCTATTCTATTTGATTGTAACAGGGGCCTGATCACTAATGACTATGGGATGTATTCTATTCCATTTGATTGTTACAGGGGCCTGATCACTAATGACTATGGGATGTATTCTATTCCATTTGATTGTTACAGGGGCCTGATCACTAATGACTATGGGATGTATTCTATTCCATTTGATTGTAACAGGGGCCTGATCACTAATGACTATTGGATGTATTGTTGGGAGAGAGATACATACAATGACTGGAAAGGTAGAATTCTTGACCTGGATTAGTGTCAGCAGACTCATTTCCTGTTTAGCATTATAGACATACAATTCACAGTTTGAATTCAGCCTGTAGACATATTGAATATAAATAGAGAGGACATACATTAAGTCAACATACATATATAGACATAACACCCTTAGATACATAAACCAACGTGTACATTATTTAACAATAAAACCTTATGAGCCTAGGACACTAGGACATAGTTCATTTAACATAACAATATAGCCTTATGAGCAGAGAGTGCTAGGATAGAACGTAGATAAATAATAAGCCATCTTTGGCATAGTTATGGTTCCAGTCTGGGTAACATTTGGCTACTCTTTGGCTGGAATGTGGAATTTGGGGTTTTTTGGGGGCAGTTATGGCTATGTTTTGGATTTCCATGCAGGTTTAGGGTTGATTTTGGCCTCCTTTGGTTATTATTTTAACATTCCTGTTTTGGGCCAATATAGGGCCATGTGCTGTGCCAAATCTTTGCCAAAATGCCAAGCCAGTTTTGGGCCAAATGTGGGCCATAATTATTTAGCTGTTTTAAAGAGATATATTCATTTCAAGTGTACATGAGAGTAAATCAGCAAATTCGTCTGCCATGATTTTGCAATCAGTCAACCAGCAGGTGGCAGTGTTGAGGTAAAAACATGTCATTGGCATTTTCTGTATCATTTGCTCTCCTAATATGGCCTGCAAATGGCCTTGTGTTTAGACCTGTGAAGAAGATTCCAAAGAGAATAGCCTGCAACAGTCTCTGAACGTCAGTTATACTTCCAAAAACAAAACTACATGGTTAGATAGATAAGTGGATTGATAGATCGATAGATAGATAGATAAATAAATAAATAAATAAGTGTGTTTCGTGTGAAAAGGAAATGTCATGCAATGTCTTGTAGGGTGGAGAATGTGTGTAAAGTTGGTTTGCTGACGCATACACACAAGCACACACAGACACAGACAAAGACACAGACACACACACAAATACACACACATGCATACCCACACACATACAAACACACACACACACACGCAGACACACACACACACACACACACACACACACACACACACAGTGGACACATCTTCCTGGCCCCAATGTTTCTAAGTATTTATTGCAATCTCTTAAAGATCTGCTAAGGCTGATAGCTCACTCGGTGTGTGTAATAACTGTAAGAGACACATGACGCAAGAAAGATCTCCCACTCGTGCCATTTTTCCACTTAAGCTGTGGGATTTTTTATTTCTTGCCATGTGTCATTAATGTCCAGTAAGAGGAGGAGAGAACACAAAGGTTCCAACTTTGACCTTTACTAATCAGTACTTGAGTCCTGCACTATCTGGTACTGACTGATGACAGTGGAAAAGCACAATAATCATAAATAATTGTAATAATTTACAATATTTGTAAATATCAAAGTCAAGAGAATGAATAAACGTGCCCTGCCTTGCTTTTTACCTGAATGGAATACCTGAACTTAACTATTCTCTCACTGATGATGAAATTTTTATTGGGCTGATACAAATTTCAGACATCTGTATGTAAACTGACAGAAGACTGAACTTTCCTGAGCTTGATTTGATGCCTGGTAAAGTGCCTTAAGGTGATTTGATTGCATTATTGTTTTCACCCACAGGCCATGGCATAGGGTTTTGGAGCTCCAGTCTTTCTCTTTACCTGAGCCAACCCCAGGGAGACCAAGACAAACCAACAGGCTGATCACTTTAATCATGGCATCAGGGGCTGTCTCTCTCCGGCTGCTGCCAGGACACTCCTCTGCAGTGGTCAAAGAGGACTTTGCCCAAATGAACTGCACTAAAATGTCATTAGGATGCATCCTTATAAGTCCTTATAGTGAACTGCACTAATATGTCATTAGGATGCATCTTTATAAGTCCTTACGACTTGAGGTGTCACACATAAAGCATGTTTGACTTAACATACTTAACACACTTCACTTCATCTGTGATGGAGTCTTAATGATTTCCATGAGGAATTATGTGTTCATTTCACTTTATTAACAGTCTGGTTTAGTGCTTCACCTTCAGCACACTTCCTGAGTGGCCTATAACATAACATAACACAATGCCCACTATATCCATTATACTGCCTAAGAGTGCAGTCATGAGTATTTATAAACACTTAATAATATGGAATTTGTTACCAGGCTTTATGAATGGCTTGTTAACATTTATAAAAGTGTTCATCTACTGAAATACTGGGTTCAAAACACATTCTGAATACTGGGTTCAAAACACATTTTGAATACTGGGTACATAGCCTAGACTACATGTAGCCTAAATGACTCCTCACAGTCTGAGAACCCTGCTGATGAGTCTATAATGCTTTAAATATAAAAATATCTAAAGCAAGTCTGAGAGTCGTGGTGATAAGTCGAAGGCTGTAACTATGAGGTATGTAAAATGTGATGACAGTCTTGCTCTGGTGTACTTGAGCCTGAAGCCAGACCACATATTGAGCACATAGTTGTCTTCTAGCACTGATGTGTGTCAGCACAGGAAGCAGCAGTGATGATGGGCAACACTGATAAGCTTAGAAATAAATGCTTCACAGCTCAGTGGTTAGTAGTTTTTTTTATCCGAGCGTTTTTGGTGTAGAGGGGAATGTTCCAAAACAAACAGACAACACGGTAACATTATAGGTCTTCTTTTTACTGCAGGAAGACAAGTCATAACTTACAAACGTACTATCATAAAACTACTTATCTTCTTCACAAAGCCACTGATCTTTCTCATAAAATTACCCATCAGTCTCAGCAGCCTTCCGGCATTTCCACCCATAAACAATAGAGGATGTTAGAATGAAAACAAAACAGATTGTAAAGAGAGGATGTGAGAATGGAAGATGATGACTAGTGTGTGTGTGTGTGTGTGTGTGTGTGTGTGTGTGTGTGTGTGTTTAAAGTCAAGAAAGGCTCCTCTTTTCGGGCTCCTTGGTGTGAAGGCCTATGAGCCTCCTGTAAAAATGTACTGCACTGCACTGATGGAAGTGACCTTACGGTTGGCAGGGAGAACCGCCGAGTTTGTTAGGTTGTTTTCACTTGAGCTCACTGCAAATGTTTGCAACTCAAGGCAAGGCTTTATACAGTGCATTTCATACTTAAGAAGCCGTTCAATGTGCTTTTCAGAAGGACTCAAAAAAAAAAAGCTGCTACCAGAGATAAATGATAAATAATTAGTACGTTATAGAGTGTGTGTGTGTGTGAAGGGGGGAAAAGGATGGAAAGTGTTGTAGTTGTGAAAGTTTAGAAAAAACTCACAGGCCTTAAAACTTTGATATCGCTTGAAGGTAGCAGCCAGAAGGTAGCAGCTGAAAAGGTCAATAATGAGGACTGTGGCACCGGAGAGACAATAAGTGACTGCATGGAAGAAATGTATGTGTTTGATTACAGAGTCACCCACTATCAGGGTAGCTAGAGGAAACAGACACCCTCAGTATCCACAGGGCTTGGAGGCCTTACCCGCTGAGCTCCCCAACGCAAACAGTCTGAGGCCAACAAATATGGACATGATAATAAAGGACACAGTTGAAGTCAGGCAATGCGGGGAGTATATGCCAACACATGCAAATGTAAAAGTTCAACATTAACATATTTGTCTCTATGTCAGAGCAAGATCACAGCCAGATCAGTGCCAGATCACAGCCATACTGGCACCAGATCACAGCCAGATCAGTGCCAGCTCATAGCCAGATCAGTGCCAGATCACAGCCAGATTGGTGCCAGATAACAGCCAGATCAGTGCCAGCTCATAGCCAGATCAGTGCCAGATCACAGCCAGATTGGTGCCAGATAACAGCCAGATCAGTGCCAGATCCCAGCCAGATCAGTGCCAATTGTCCAGGACAGACTGGAGCTGCGGTTCTCAAATTTTTTCTGTCATCCCCCCACTTTGGAGAGGGAATCATTTTCAGGGCTCACCTGCCCCCCAGTGTACAAAAGATGGTAGCAAAATAGGTCCAACCTTACATTATCTCACATTTTTGCTTTACGTAATTCTTGTTTTTAGGATTCATTTCTTTATAATATTAATTTCTTTTTCATTTATAATGAAGCATTTAACCCCATTGGCCCTATATTCTTAGGGTAATTTCACTGCCTTTACTTTGAAGATCTTATTTGAGTCATTATTAGGGCCATCTGCATATGTTGTTTTGTTGGTTTTTTATCCAAAGCTGGCAGTTTGATGTGATACTACTTGCATAAGCCTTACATCCAGCCTTTGCATCAATGAAAAATTAGTTTCTTATGATTTTGTTCATTTTTGCAGATATATCACCAAATATCTTTTCATATTTAGATAGGGTGGGTTTTCTGAAATATGGCAATATGAGAATTATGATGATGCAATTTGCAATACTGACAGAATATTTGATACATTTTCATATTTTATTCACATTTTGTTGCACAGACCGGATTACTCAGGAACCGTCAATCATACCAAGGAATGCTATCTACCATTTAAATCGGGAGGTTCTCTTGTTTCTTTAGATGTGCCGTTTCCCATGTTTGAGTTGAGAAATCGTGAGATATTTTACCAGAATGAATGGGTGTGAGTCAGACACAGAGCTGTATTATTTGGTAACACTTTCTATGAAGACCATATCTATAGCGCATTATGAGCGCATTCATAACAAACTATAATTTGTTTGTTTGACTACACTCATAATGCTTCATGATGCATTATATCAACAGTTATAAATAACTATAAATCTGGCTTATAATGCCATATAAATCCAAGGGTGTTATGAGTGTTCATGACTGGTTATAAACTACAGGCTGGCTGATGGGGCTTATAATACATTATGACTACTAATACCCCTTTATGCACACACCTAGATGATCAACTGTTGTAAGGGCTCATAAGTTGCTATAATGTTCCATGTGGGATCATAAGTTGTCCCAAGTTGTTAGTGTGTGCTTTAAGTAAAGTAAAGTTCATATGGATGCATCTATAATGCAGTACACCTCATCATAATGTTTCATTGTTGGGGTTAAGTAAAGTGTAACACATTTGCATGGGCAAATTAATTTGATCACGCGCACACACACACACACTCACACACCTGTATGTGTAGTAATGAGCTGTGACAAAACACACACACACACACACACACACACACACACTACTGTATATTTTTATATTGTGAAGAGAGGTTACGCAGTTAGTTTTGAAGTTTGAGATTCATACATACTGTCCATACTACATACTGTATCAACCTGATCTGCATCTTGCTACCACTGCCACTTGTGATGTTCTCATGTTCTGGACCACAGAGGATGATGTCATGTCATGTTGGGTCGTGTCTGTGTCACAGAGTGTTACTATGCCATCATTACCGCTTCAGTAGTTGCAAAACCCAAGACTGATTTCTCTGAAGGAGACGCACGATAGATTTCTTAACATAGTAGGGTTAACCAGAGATGGCAAATGTCCACACTTTCCATACTCGAGTAGAAGTATAGACAGAAATGTACCTAAAGTATAAATGTAAAAAGTATACTTCAGCCTGTTTAAAGGACAATTTTGATGGAAGCAGACTTTAGCCGTCAATACACAAAATGAATTCCTGTAACAATCTGTAAAAATTATTTGATTTTTTTATCATTTATTTATTTCATGTTTCATAAAAAAATCTATTATTGTGCCATCCATGTTGGAATTAGCCTTGATGTCAGGAAGCCACACCATATTACCATAAACTGATGATTCATAACTTCCCTCAAATGCATTAAGACAAAAGGAACTCGCCTGTTGTGAAAATGTAAGAAGTAGAAAGTACAGATATTTTTGTTAAAATGTAGGGTAAAACTCAGAGTTGTCAGAAAATAAATACTTAGTACAGATCCCTGAAAATACTACTACAGTACAGTACTATTAAAGCTCACCCTAACCAAATAGTCACAAAAGTTATTAAACCTGTTATATTCAGAGTAGAGAAATCTTCAAATTACGCTAAAAATGCTCATTACTGTTTGATTAGATTGCCTTAGTCCATCTCAAACCATGTTACAGTTGTCTTAACTTACTGAACAGTGCTGTTAGCTTAGCTTGTCCCAGGGACCTAGCCAAAAACAGCCATATCTGCATCAGGCACTGTTTCTGTTGTTGCCTACCAATCTGGCTCTGGCTCTGGCTAATAACAAAATTTACCTGAAACAGGAGGTGGGATTACACCATGGGATTATGATGATCCATGGCGAGACATGTGAGAAACAAGACGAAATCTAAACGGATGGTTTAAGCCCCAGCGTTTCTCAAACTGTGGGGCGTGGACACATGTCAGGTGGAGCGCAAGACGTGAGGACGTGACAACCTAAACTTGAAACCGAATTCCGCATCGTACCCACCAAATTCATACTCATTCTTCTCTGTCAGATTACTCGCAGAGTTTTGGTCACATATACATATCATGTCAAACTGCACAAGCCAAACTCTCCAACAGTGTTACTTGCTAGTCACAGTGATGAACGGTTCGGAGGAAAATTAGCTTTGAATTTACATAAAATAAAGCTCTGCATCCTTCTTGCTCCTGTGGAAAAGTTTCTTGGAAAAACCCAAAAATATACAGAGAAGTTTGTCTTGTTCAACCAAGTCTTTATTGCGTTCACCGAGAGAATGGTACTAACAGTGGTAATTCTTAACCATTCTAGCCTTACACCTTTTTCTGTCTACCTTAAGTATTCCTACTGGTAGATAATGTAGCTGGCCTTGAGCCAATCCTATGCAAGGCCTTAGTTTCTGTCCTTTTACGATGAAGCTGTAAACATGATTTCAACACAGTTTTCAGAAAGGAATCTACCCGTCAGCATACTATTTTCTTACTGGCAGTTACACTTTCTTTTAATAGCACAACACTCTGTTTACATGTTTTTCCTATGTCTATATGCACACATACATATATTACTTGTTTCTACAGAAATTTCCCGACACTCCCATTCATCTTGGTGAAATATCGTGATTTCTGAACTCAAATATGGCTGTATATCAAAAGAACCTGGAGAACCTCCCTATTTCAATGGTATTGTAGCAGCCCAACTACGAGACGGCCATGATGGCACTTTTGGGGCTGGACAAGTGTTGGGAAATGGACACTTGAGCTGTTACTACCACGAAGCATGAGGCAGCGTTGTACGTCTAAATTTAACACTTCAGCCCAGCCTCGACACAGCATAGCCTGTGACACCCTTAGGGTGAGTGGTGGATGCAGTTGTGACACCCCTGGTGGTTAGCATGTCTTTATCTTTGCCTAATGCCTATACTTCCTATGATTTACAAACCAGAAGGTCTTACGTGATCACTAATATGTTACAGTAGGTCCTTCCCCATCATTTTCTCCCACTTGTTAACGAA
Source organism: Tenualosa ilisha (assembly GCA_015244755.2). Classification (NCBI taxonomy): domain Eukaryota; kingdom Metazoa; phylum Chordata; class Actinopteri; order Clupeiformes; family Clupeidae; genus Tenualosa; species Tenualosa ilisha. The sequence continues at coordinate 249,534 of PYXC01000725.1, forward strand.
TTTACAGATCAATGCAATTTTTTATGCTTAAACTATTAAAAAGTTAGAGAGAAATTATACCTATAGTTATGTCTCAAAAAACTGCCATTGTAAGTCAAAAACACTTGTGTTCATGGGTTTCAGTTTGGCATTCAACACCATAATACCACAACAACTTATCTGCAAACTTGACAAGCTGGGTCTCAGCACCTCCCTCTGCTACTAGCTGCTAGACTTCCTCAGCCAGAGACCACAAGCAGTATGTGTCGGCAGCAAAACCTCGGACACCATCACTCTGAGCACAGGGGCTCCCCAAGGCTGTGTGCTCAGTCCTCTGCTCTTCACCCTGCTGACACATGACTGCACAGCACCAACCACCCCGTGAAGTTCACGGATGACACAACTCTGGTGGGTCTCATCACATAGGGCGACGAGACACACTACAGGAAAGAGGCAGACCTGCTGACCAAGTGGTGCAGAGACAACAACGTCCTGCTGAATCTCAGCAAGACCAAGCAGATTGTTGTCAACTTCCAGAGAGGCCACACACAACACCCGCCATTGACCATTGATGGTGCTGCTGTGGAGGGAGTGAGCAGCAAAAAATTTCTGGAGGTGCACATCAGTGAGGACCTCTCCTGGACCACCAACACCATATCACTGGCGAAGAAAGCCCAGTAGCTCCTCTACTTCCTGCACAAACTGAAGAGGGCAAGTGCAACACTCTCTCCCCTCTCCACCTATCCCCTCTCTCCCCTGCCACCTACAGCCCTGACCACCAGGCTGCCAGGAAGCTACAAAACCTGCGCCACCAGGAAGCTAGAAATCTGCCCAAGATCAGTACCCCCCAAAGAACACTTGGTCCCCCACCCCCATGTCTGCTATACTCTTTGCACTAGATGCCTTTTTGTACCATTTCTGCACTATTAACTTGAAATAGGAACTGTCTAATGTGTGTCTGTGTCTGTGGTGTTTCAGATTGGGCAACCTCTCTGACACATCTACCCCCATGTGCGGTTCCATACAGCTGCCTTACTTACCCTACACTACTCCATTTTGTCTTGTCTGGCACTTTAATGTTTGTGAAATGGTTAATGTCTAACTCAATTGTCTTAAATGTTCAGTGTTCAATGTCTGTCTTTGTTTAAGCATGAGATAGTAAGAAACGCAATTTCGATTCCTCGTATGTCTTGTACATGTGAAGAAATTGACAATAAAGCTGACTTTATTAAAAGCTGAAAGCTGACTTTGACTTTGAGGTGCACAAACAGACAGGGCACAGCATCGCGCGTTGTCCCCACTTGTTTCATATGCAACATCATCTCTGAAACTGAAAGCCAACTGATTAATAGCGACAACAACCTTATAAATATCCAACCTATCTCTGAATTTAATCAATCAAAATCTAATCATAAGTAACAAGGTAGGGAGGGAGTCACACAGGATATGTGCGCAATCTCGAAATGGCAGTCTCGAACCTGCAAACCTCCCACTCACAGCTCCGGGTGCAAGCCACCTATCCACTTACGCCACAAATTTCCTGAGAATCCTGTGGTCCCATGCCTGGTTTCCACTTAGTTACCACTTAGTATTAGCTTAGCCTACGACGACCAACAACAATACATAGGGAAGAATCACATAATTAGCCCATCACCAAGTCATGCTTAACACTGAAGTTTCAGCACTTACAAATTTTGCAGCAATTTGATTGTCTTATAAAGCCACATTTCCGGGATGTTCAATGCCCTCGGTCGAATGCAGCTCCCATCAAGATGCTAGTTTGCAATGACAGGTCAAAAGGTGTATTTGTACCATAACCTGTTAAAACAGACTATAAGATCAAAATGTATAGTCTGACCACCACGACCGACAGGCTTAGCTCAATCCTAGGGGCGAATCAGCAGTTGTCTTTGAGACTAGATAGCGCTACGACCAATCAGAGCAATGCCGTTGTTTGAAACAAATGACTTGAGTATCTTTTTCTGCTCAACTTTCAAAGAAAAGCCCAAGTCTGACTCTTCCAAAGTCAATAGCAAAGCCGATTCAAATTCCTCGGCCACTTAGCTGATTTGCAACATTACAGCCCAATCATTATCGTGCTAAGGATGCCCAACAACTCTCTACAAAGATGGAGCATTGTGACTGGTCTTACCACGCCTGTAAGATCAGTGGTCGACCTACTAAGGCCAATGGTGCGTGGCTTGACGTACCCGCTGAGCAAAGCTATTTGCTACCACAAGGGTGCGTCTAGATTTCCAGGCTCAAAACTTTATTTAAATATAGGCACAGTACAATCAGGAAATCCTTCCACTAAACCCAAAACAATTTTTGAGATTATTTACAAAGCTTGCAATGTGAACTAGCATATCTCTAACTGTACCTACCGTAGGTAGCAAGAATCCAATCACACGCTCCTTCTATCTGTGGGTTCTGCGTCATTACGACCGATAGTTAGAAAATTGGGGCGGTATCTGTCAGCCTTTGGAGAGCATGTTGGACTAGGTCTGCTTTTTGATTTTGATTGATGATTTTGACAGTTGTGTTGTAACTACATGGTTCCAAATATGTTAGTAGCTAATTAAGTTAGCTACCCTATGCTTTTTGGAAACATACACCTGTCTAATTAAAGGTGAAAAAGTAAATCAGAAAATAAACTTTTAAAAAATAGATTTTTATGACCTTGGACTCGTTAATGCCCATGTTGACCATAAAGCAATTTCTTGTTCATCAAAGAGATGTTTCTTTCCTCAGAAGTTTTCATACTTTCTTGAAAGACAACGCCTTTGAATGTGTCATCAGTGATCTAGCTGGACTTGTCTTTTCAGACATCAGATACACAGATGACACAGTCTGGATGAACAGACCACAGATCAAACTGCACAAGCAAGGGGATGGCAGAAGTGGACGGCGTCTGTCTCACTTTCAGTTCTATGTAACCAAAGCTGCACTGTAGAATTAGAAAGCACAATGTTTGTAATAGAAAACACAGTGATTGTTTGCAATGAGTGTAGATGTTGCCCAGTGGCGGTTCAACAGTGTATTACCCCCCGGGCAAGACCGCCTCCGAGCGCCCCAACCCCCCTAAAGAAACGAAAAAATATTGTCAATGCCCAAAACAATATAACTTAAGCATAACTCACTAATTGGATTAGAGTATTGCTCTATACAGTGGATCCCCGTTCCCCCCTTGGCCCTTTAGAGGAAGGACAATGACGCCACACTGCAATACTGAGTGCCCTTATTTATGATATGATATTAGTAGTAGTAGTAGTAGTAGTATTTTTATTAGTAGTAGTAGTAGTAGTAGCAGTAGTATTTATATGTATAATTCTAATGATAATTAAGTATTATTGTTATTATCATTATTATTAGCAGTGGTAGCAGTAGCCTAGTAGTAGTATTTACCCATAAACAATAAGTGTATTGTTATAAGACTTGCTCACATAGTTCAGATGATGAAATCTTGGCCTTTTTATGCTTACCAAAGAGCAGGAATTTAACTTTCTACGCAATGTACAGATAGTGTTCACAAATATCATGAAAATGAATATATCCTCTAAGACAAGAGGTTAATTTTTAGGCTCTCTTGCTGCCTTGGCTGTCTTGGCAAGCAGGAGTCGTAAATAAGTATGTGTCATGTTGCTGTTGTATTTTGAGTAATGAACAGCAAACAGCAGCAAAATGAAATTGGATCTGGATCTGTCATGTTTCGGCAGATGATCCTCTTTTGAGGCTTCATACTTGAGTCCTAGTTTGTGCAGTCGTTTCGGTACACCTACTAGTCATTCATTTCTTCAACAGTCATTCACCGCGTTTTCGTTTTTATCTATATTCACAAAAGCACTCAGGTTGTTTTGGAAATCGAAGAAGCATTATTAAAACGAGTATATACTAGTATGTTTTTAATCTTCTCTTGTGGTAAAAAAGGGGGAAGTAGGTGAGTTGGACTTTTCTGAAGAGGCTGGTCTTGAGTTACGCTTCCCAGCATTTGAGTCAGTCTCTATCAATGAGCGAATGGCCAAGGCGCGCGTCTACAAAGCGAAGCTGCAGACAGGAGAAGACGCGCTTCCAGCACCACACAGCCATGGACGGATAGAACCTGCTTATGTGTATGAAAGAAAAGCGTTGCTGTAAAACCAGTCATTTTATAGGTAAGATGATTTGTCATAGCCTTTAGATATTATAGACTAGTGTGTTTATTTATGTTTGTTTGTTTGTTAATTTGTTTGTTTGTTTGTTTGTTGCCTAGAGTTTTAGGAACAAAACTTTTTTGTGTGTTTGAGTTGTGTCGGTTGCAAAAAAATGGTAATGGACCTGGTGTAAGAAACTGCGGATTCTCCCTCGTCTTGACAAGTTCCTTTACGGTCACTGTCAAAATACTTGGTTGGCTGTGTAAGGTCATGTGGATTATTATGGTAGCCTAAAACACTAATTTCAGGGAACGCACACTCCATCAGAAGTTAGTGAAATCTTCGTTGAGTGTTTTATTGTAGGGCAATGAGTTACTATTAGGCTACTGTAGTGTACACCAACCGCTAATTCGGATGTCTTATGTTGCGGAATTCCCCTTGCGAAAAGCTGATTCTTTTTTTCTGCGGATGACAGTTTTTCTTTGTTATCAAAGAAAATGTGTAGGCATCCAGGCACCCGCAAGATAAAAATATCCGACATGTATTTTCACTTTTCATAGGTTGGGTGAGAGTTGATTCTTAAAACAGAAACTAAAAATCGTTAGAGAAAGGCGCAATGTTGACTGGTTTACTGATTGCTTAATAAGAACTGGTGAGGCGAGGCAAAGCAAGGCAAGAAAAGTTTTACAGCGCATTTCATAAACAAAGGTAACTCAATGTGCTATAGAAAAATAAAGTACAGAAAATTGTATAGGCTAAAGTAAAATAACAAATAGATTTAAAGTAAGACAAGAATAAAAGCATCAAATTATAAAAGTGAACGCAGTTATTTGTTAGCTGGGGAAAGATTGCAAACTTCAGCAGTTGGAGTTGGGGTGTTGAGAAAACGATGCCTCCCACATAGCTGGTGTTGTCTCCTGCCCAGAACGCACCGACTGTCAGGCACCTGCTGCATGTAGTTCATTTCATCTCATCAAATTGCTCTCTCTCTGCTCAACGTACCTACTTAAAAGCAACCACCGTCATGCTCAAGACTACATCACTTCCTGCCTTTGAGTGATGGGGGAAAAAACCTGAACACATATACCTCTCTTAGTCACTGTACTCATACGTAGTGAGAGAGCTAGCGAAAGAGCAGAGGTTTCTGGCAGGCAGACAAACGAGAGTGTAGATACGAGTGGATCGTCTCCTATCTCCTCAATCACTCTCCGCGGCTCTGCTTTGCTTAGGTCCGCTCCGGTCTGAGGGTTGTGGTGTGGTGTGAAGTCTAACGTACCTGTTGCTGCTATGGTGGTAACGGTGAGTGACTACCTGCCACACTTCAGACCTCAGTCGCGCTCGCGTTAATGGGCTTCCTGTTGGGTGCCTGTCCTAGCGCTCTTATACGTTTACATCCCTGCACCGCCACACCTGGTCCAGAGCGGCTTCTCACTCACATATCAGCGATGTGAGACAGGACGCAGACTCACGCTATCAGCCTGGTAAGAGCCTTTAACTGATTCCACCTGAGCTGGCTTTTGATTGTGTAGGCTACATGAATTATACTGTAGGCCTATAGGCTACATAGGCTCAAGTGATCTTGTACATTTAGAAAACTAGTAGCCTGTAACTAGACGCCTCATTCTCCTTAGCCAGGTCTACAATAGGGGTCGCCAATCTTTTTTCTCGCGAGAGCTACTTTGACAAAATCAGTGTAGCCCACAGCTACTGTACTACTGTTTTACATTGGTATTACCGATAGTCCTGGAGATAATTGTTACATCCTTTAACATCTCACATAGCTACAGCGCAGAGCAAACACTCATCCAAAGAGTCATCTAAATTTATGGGGAGAAAAAACAATTTTCTGACCTTGCAAAGAATCATCAGGATGTTTGAATTTGATTTCACCTTTTTGACTATGTAATGAGGTTTATTTACATCTTCTTTTGACTCTTTGGAGAGCTCCTCCTAAGCAGGTGTTTCTATATAAGAGGGGCAGACACTCTCATAGGTGCCTCTATATAAGAGGGGCAGACACTCTCATAGGTGTTTCTATATAAGAGGGACAGACACTCTCATTGGTGCCTCTATATAAGAGGGGCAGACGCTCTCATAGGTGTTTCTATATAAGAGGGGCAGACACTCTCATAGGTGTCTCTATGTAAGAGGGGCAGACACTCTCATAGGTGTCTCTATGTAAGAGGGGCAGACGCTCTCATAGGTGCCTCTATATAAGAGGGGCAGACACTCTCATAGGTGTCTCTATGTAAGAGGGGCAGACGCTCTCATAGGTGTCTCTATGTAAGAGGGGCAGACGCTCTCATAGGTGCCTCTATATAAGAGGGGCAGATGCTCTCAGAGGTGTCTCTATATAAGAGGGGCAGACGCTCTCATAGGTGTCTCTATGTAAGAGGGGCAGATGCTCTCATAGGTGCCTCTATATAAGAGGGGCAGACACTCTCATAGGTGTCTCTATGTAAGAGGGGCAGACGCTCTCATAGGTGTCTCTATGTAAGAGGGGCAGACGCTCTCATAGGTGCCTCTATATAAGAGGGGCAGACACTCTCATAGGTGTCTCTATGTAAGAGGGGCAGACGCTCTCATAGGTGTCTCTATGTAAGAGGGGCAGACGCTCTCATAGGTGCCTCTATATAAGAGGGGCAGATGCTCTCAGAGGTGTCTCTATATAAGAGGGGCAGACGCTCTCATAGGTGTCTCTATGTAAGAGGGGCAGACGCTCTCATAGGTGTCTCTATGTAAGAGGGGCAGACGCTCTCATAGGTGCCTCTATATAAGAGGGGCAGATGCTCTCAGAGGTGTCTCTATATAAGAGGGGCAGACGCCCTCATAGGTGTTTCTATATAAGAGGGGCAGACGCCCTCATAGGTGTTTCTATATAAGAGGGGCAGACGCTCTCATAGGTACCTCTGTAGAAGAGGGGCAGACACTCTCATAGGTGCCTCTAAATAAGAGGGGGAGACTCTCTCATAGGTGTTTCTATATAAGAGGGGCAGACACTCTCATAGGTGTTTCTATATAAGAGGGGGAGACGCTCTCATAGGTGCCTCTATATAAGAGGGGCAGATGCTCTCATAGGTGTCTCTATATAAGAGGGGCAGACACTCTCATAGGTGTCTCTATGTAAGAGGGGCAGACACTCTCATAGGTGTCTCTATATAAGAGGGGCAGACACTCTCATAGGTGTTTCTATATAAGAGGGGCAGACGCTCTCATAGGTGTCTCTAAATAAGAGGGGGAGACATTCTAAGAGATGCCACTATGTAAGATGGGCAGGTGCGTTAAGACTTGGTTGGCTTGGAAACTTTTCTGTTTGCCGGCCACATACTGATAATCACAAACAAACAAATAATCCTAGATCAATCTAATTACAGTCCATGTTCCACTTTACCTTTTCCTTCATGGCGAGCCCCCTGAAAGAGGGCAACAGGCCACAATTGGCACCAAGCTCTAGTTTGTCTTTATGTCAGATGGGCAGATGCTCTTATAGGTGCCGCTGTTCAGTGGGCAGACATTTCCTGATCTATGAGCCTGTTCACACTAGTCATTTAAATTTGTAAGATGACCTGGATGAAGTTTGTGGATCATTTCCATGAACAGTTGCCATGATGCTAGAACATGCCACTTGGAATCATATAACACTGGAACACTTACATAGCTAGCATTGGTAGTGGTTGTGTGTGTGTGTGTGCGTGTGTGTGTGTGTGTGTGTGTGTGTGTGTGTATGTGTGTGTGTGTGTGTGTGTGTGACTGGTGCATGGGGGGGTGGAAGTCAGGTCCAATAGGCATCTGACTGCCACTTAACCACAAGATAGGAGATGAGCAAGAGGTTAGCAGATATTATGGGGATCTCTGCCCCTAGCCCCCCCCCCACCCCGGGTGTGTGAGTGTGTGTATTCTCAATTAGCCCTCTCAGTGAGTTTCATGTGTATGCTGGTGGTTAACATCTCTCCAAGTTTTTCGTCTATTCTTGTGTAAGACAGACTACTGGAGAGTTCATGTCAGGGTGCAAAATTAGAACGCGGAACTTAACCAATGTTCATGCTTCTTGTTTCGCTTTTCCCCTCCCTGGAGATAGTGTGTTTAATGGAGAAGGAAAATGCTTGTGTGTGTGTGTGTGTGTGTGTGTGTGCCTTGCTTTTCCTGAGACACAGCAGTGAAGGGGGAACTCAGTGACATTTGAGGTGCTAAAACCACATATTAAGTTTCTATTGGCTTCCAGTAAAGGCAGTAGAAATCAACTGAAAGAAAGTTTCTAATCACACTTGATATTCAGATTAGACAAACACAAACACACACACATACACACACACACACACATGCACACTCAGAGAGACATGCACACTAACCTAAAATATGAATAGGCCAGAATTAGCACACACTTTTGGTTTGCAAATAGAGACTTGGGAATGTGCAAATTAAAGGAGTGGAGTTATTTCACTCAGCTGTGCAAAGTGGGGTTCAGACTTTGAGGGCTCAGGGCTCCCAGGGTCTCCCTAGAACTGCTCCGGGGTTTAAAGGCTTTCTGTCAGTGAGCATTGTGCTGGTGTCCCTTAGTGCTAGATGCACAACCCTCTACTGTTAAGCTTAGCCATTCAGATGCCGAATCGCTGCATCATCAGCAGAACATAACAGAGTATATTCTGGACTGGCAGCAGAGATACTGTGTCACAGACACTAGCTTAGCCGCTAGAACTTCATAATAACTTTCGTTAATATGTCATTAACAAACCATTATTGTTGCCGTGCTTCACCTCAGGGTGTGTTCTCTGTCTGCTGTGTTTCACTAATTCATGATAGGGTGAAATGCAGAGACCATTAAACAAGTAAATCTGCTATACTATACTACTATACTATACTATATGTGGTATACTAAATCATTTTAAGGATTAGTTAACATGGACCAGTGCCAGCAGCCCTCTGTGGGAGCTCTGCGTGTTTGTCTCAGAGTTCATATCCTCTCACGCTAGCTGGCTTCCTTTGTTCATAAAATTACATTCTGAAATCTTGAATTAATTTAGATGGAAATGTTGTAATATATGGCTTCTTAAATCATGCTTAATAGACAATGTCGGCTGATCATTTTTTGTTTTTCCTCACAGGCCATATGCACACACACACACACACGCACACACGCACACACGCACACACAGACACAGACACACACACACACACACACTCAAGATGCACCTCTCCTGGGTTATGTGTCTACTGAAGCTCACCTTGATAGTTCTGTGCAGGAGGTCCACAGCCTGTCAGAGTAACTCCACTCCTTATCGTAAGTACAAGTGTGTGTGTGTGTGCGCGCGTGTGTGCGTGTGTGTGTGTGTGTGTGTGTGTGTGTGTGTGTGTTTCTGTATCTTTCCTGGAAGTCATTCATTTCTTTATGTCAAAGTGTAACTGTATTGGCAAATGCAACTTCATTTCCAGTTTTGTTATCTGTCTCACAGAATGTATTATGAAAATGAGTCAGAGTCAAAATGAAAAAGGACCGAGCAGAACAGAAATCGAAAACATAGTATCAGTTTAACCTGAACTTACACTTACATATCAAGAAAGATTAGGTACACTTTATGATCTGTTTATGATGAACAGTTTGCATCGAATCACCTGTGTGTGTGTGTGTGTGTGTGTGTGTGTGTGTATAATATATAGAATCTTCTGAGGCAAACTGTGTTGCATCCTCATTTCTATGCCAAAACTACAATATACAGAAATTCCAACCCAAAATATATGTCCTCTGTACTTAAGATGACCATAAACAACACATAAAAACTAAAACTATCTACTGCCTAGTCCGTCTCATGTTGATAGGCATTTCACCAGCTCTTCCATAGTCAAACCCATAGAGACTAAAGCCTGTCGGACCAAAATCTAAAACACATTGTTGTCCTTGTTTACTGTATGTCAACTGTCAACATCCAACATCCACTTTTTTAGCCTTTCTGTAAAAGCCCTGAGCACTCTGTAAATGTCCTCTCTTGTCTCTTGTGTGTGCACCTCCCAGAGCCCCTGACGCTCACGTCTCTGCAGTGCTACAATGACTACTTTGACAGCCGCATCGAGAGAAATTACACCCCCCTCATATCTTGCAGCTGGAGAGAGAGGTGGCGCTCACACACACACTCACCACTGGACCTCCGATATGAGAACAGGTGAAACACACACACACACACACACACACGTTTGTGGATGGTTAGAGAGTTGGAGAGACAGTAATCTCATCCGTTGACAATGGGCGATTACTTCCCCTTTGTCCACACTTTTCCTACTGGTCCACTATTCATTTACAAGTCCAAGGCACGCACCAGTAGGCCACGGTGTTTCTACTGTGATATGACAGCATAGTGACTTGTGTCACACAGGACAGAAACCATAATATCCTCACCATCATGAACTGGTGATTTTCCTGGTGATTAATGACAGACATGGCACTGGGCCAACAGTATAGATGTCCTGACCACACACCCCTAGAAGGTCTGAGTCACAGTTCTCACATCCGCTGAGTTTTGAGGAAGTAACTTCCAGGAAGTGAGGAAGAGCTGACGTTCTGGAACAGAAATTAGATGTGGGCCTGATGTGGGCCACTTCTGGGTGGCATGTGAGCACTTACTCAGCCTGGTCTAAGCAGTGTGTGGGAGTTTGTTAAGAGGAATCAGCACACACACACATACGCACACACACACACACACATACACACACACACACTCACACACACACAAAGTTATAGAGAAGTTGATAGTCATGCTACATTGCTGCCATAATAAGGCCTTGTGGCTATTCATTCTCTGCTACTTTCCGATTAGCAGACCAAGAAAGGTTGCATCATAGTTAGCCTAACACACCCAACAGGACTTACCATTCCTTTACAGTGCTTAACTAGGACCTTTTACTAATTACTATTATTGCTCCTGTTACATATTACAAATGATTTATTACTGATTTATCACACATCTGAACTCCCATCCTCTGGTGTTGTTATTAGAGTTGTTGCTCCATAATGTTGCATGTAATAATGATACATGTAAATGTAATAAAAAAACCTGTGTTTACAAAAATATCTAGATCAACAGAGCTTGAGTGTTAGATGCATGATAGTAGCCCTTGTGTCTGTTAATAGCACTTAAACCTGCAACACCTGTCTCAGCTTCTTCCTGTTTGACATCTGTTATTTCTTCCTTTTCATCCTCCGACCTCCTGTGGTCTATTTCTCTTTCTTTTTTCTTTCTTTCTTTCTTTCTTTCTTTCTTTCTTTCTTACTTTCTTTCATGTGTTTTTCTCTCTCTCTCTTGTATCTGCCCTTTTCTTCTTCTTCTCTGTCGTTCTCTCTCTCTCTCTCCTTGTATCTGCCCTTCTTCCTCTGCCGCTCTCTCTCTCTCTCTCTCTCTCTCTCTCCTAGATTGCCATTCACCCCCTGTGAAGTGCAAAACAGTAGCAGCAGCAGCAGCAGCAGTAGTGTATCTGATGGGGAGCAGACAGTGAGCTGTGTGTATGATGCCAGTCATATGGGCTTCACTATAGGAGCCTACTACTCCCTCACCTTCTACAACCCCCAGAATACCACACCCACAACACTCACTGGCCCTCTTAGCCAGCACAGTAAGTGGGCCTCACCTCTGTGTGTGTATGTGTAACACAGAAAGAAAAAAAAAGATTCAGTCTGTGTGTGTGTGTGTGTGTGTGTGTGTGTGTGTGTGTGTGTGTGCATGAGAGAGAGAGTCTGTGTGTTTGTGTGTGTGTAAGTGTGAAAGAGAGAGAGAGAGTGAAAGAGAGTGTGTGTGTGTGTGTGGGGGGGGGGGGTTGACATGAAGAACTCTGTAGGGTGTATTAATATGAGGAAGTGAAAGCTAGCGGGCCCAGTCCCTGAGAGTATTTAGTATCTGCTGAATTCCCCACTCAGCACCTGCGCACTGTGCTCTTAATGAACTCTCTCTCTATACACTTCTGCTGTTTAAAGACACTACAAGCCAAATGAACATGTCTGTGTCCTATTTGGACTTGATATTGAAGGGCCTTTTTTCAAACCCAAATTCCTGGAACAAAAACTTGCCAAAGGGTGGCCCACAGAAGTCTAATCCTGATTTGTTCAGATTTCCAAGATGGCTGCGCCCATGAAGAGTGAGTGGGAGCTGTAGACGTGTGTTGTATATTCCCAGCTCATTCCCATTCATGTCCCTGTTGCATCTTGGTAACTTTAATAGATGTTATCATGCTCTGTTTCATATTAGGTCAACTAAAAGCCATTCAGAACACAGTCATCACTTTTTTCTCCTCTCCTCCTTTCAGTCTGTGTGTGTGTGTGTGTGTGTGTGTGTGTGTGTGTTTACACGATGCACCTTGAGTTTGAATTCAATATTTATGGGTGTTAATTCTCAGTTTAATAACTGTTCTCACATAATGTCTGAGTGTGTGCATGCTTACGTACGCGTATGGTGCGTATATTCACAAACCAAATGTTTGAGATCTTGAAAATCTGGTCACCGTAGTTTAGCAACTTTGATTTCTGACACAATATTTGTAATAAATTTGAAATTGTGGATTGACAATAAGTTAGCAAATTTGATAGTTGGGACTGTGCAGTTGCATTTCAACCATAGTTGCTAACTTAGTTATACGATACTATGTTACTAGTTAGCGACTTAGATAGCAGCTTAGCCAACTTAGTTAGCAACTCTAGTGTTGCGAAACATAGCCCAGAATAAATGTCTATCATGATTAGCTACTGACCTGTCTTATCTCTGATGCAGTGCACGTGAAGACCCCCCAAAACCTCAGAGTGGAGCCCCAGCAGGCTGGGGGTCACCAGCTGACATGGGAGAGCCCTTATCCCAGCTCCTCACGATTGACCTCTGACCTCCACTACCAGGTGATCTATGGCACTGATGGCCTGGAGTGGATGGTACGTACTGTATATAGCCTACAACTCTCCCCCAAAGACTACAATTCCCACACCCATGATTGTTTAGATCACCCTCAGTTTATTTACTGTTTTTCAGCTATGTTGACATGCATTTTTCAGTTACCGAAAACAAGTTCTAGTCAGGGAGATGCTTATTCTTGTACAATAATCTGTGTGGTTCTGGGAAATGCATCCCCAAGTTGCTCAACTGTAGTTTTCTCAGATGTGTGTCGGTCTTGACGTGTACTGAATTCACTTCTTAGAAGTGTCAAACTTCCTATTTTGTGTGCATGCGCCTATGTGTACCTGTGTGTATGTGTGTGAGTGTAAGTGTGTGTGTGATCCATTTCTGAATCTTATCGGAAGAAACGCGCACATATATTCACACATATACAGGCACATAGACACACACAATCACAATCTCTCACACACACACACACACACACACACACACACACACGCAAACATACACACCAACACACACACACACACACACACACATACATACGTGATTTCCTTTCAAGTTAGGTCAGTGCGAGTTAACAACCCGGTTGTGGATTTCATCAAGATAGATAAGCGCCCTTGTTCTGACGTGGTGTGCTGTGTACTGTGGCATGGTGTGTGTGTGTGTGCTGTGCTGTGGCGTGGTGTGTGTGTGCTGTGGTGCGTGTGCTCTGAGCTAGTAGCTGAGATGAAGTCGACTGATAGGACTGTGTTATCTCCCACAATCAGGCTCTCCCTCTCTCTCCCTCACATACACAGACGCTCAACACCAGTGGCACTACGCTACACATCAAAGGGGAAACCCTGTTGCCTGGACGACTCTATAAAGCCAAGGTGCGAGCTCGGGCCAGCCAATGGCAGTGGAGCCAGTGGAGCCCCCTGGTGGAGTGGAGCACTGAAGAGGGTGAGTTGGAGGAGTGTCACTACCTCACAGTAAACATCTTCTTTTTCTTTTACGCATTTAACAGACGGCTCTCTCTGAGTCAACTTCCATGGGTCAATTGTCAGGGCTAGTCTCCTTCTAGAACAGCCTAGGGTTCAGTCAGTGCCTTGCTCAATGGCTCTCTCTGAGTCAACTTCCATGGGTCAATTGTCAGGGCTAGTCTCCTTCTAGAACAACCTAGGGTTCAGTCAGTGCCTTGCTCAATGGCTCTCTCTGAGTCAACTTCCATGGGTCAATTGTCAGGGCTAGTCTCCTTCTAGAACAATCTAGGGTTCAGTCAGTGCCTTGCTCAATGGCACAACAGTGGCAGCTGAGATTCAAACTCACAACTTTCCTTAACCGCTATTCAACTTATTCATTTTTTTATGACTTTTTAATATCTCGCTTATTTAGTTGTTTTTATTTATTTGTTGTGTTGTTCATTTGGATTTGTTGACTTTGTTGACTGGCTTGTTCTGCTCTATTCTAGAGGTGGGTCCCTCCGATTTCAGTTGTGTGATTGACAGTGTTTCCATGGTTACGTGCAGTTGGAAGCTCAAGAGGGAGCATGCCCAATTTCTCAGCTACAGTCTGACGTGTCGCCACCTCTCAAACAAAACGTGAGTGACGGTTACGGTTACAATTACTGTTCTGTGCGCGTGTGTGCGTGTGTGTGTGTGTGTGTGTGCGTGCGTGCATGTGAGTGTGTGCATGCGTGTGCATGCATGTGTGTGTGTGTGTGTGTGCATGTGTGTGTGTGTGTGTGTGTGTGTGTGTGTGTGTGCATGCGTGCATGTGTGTGTGTGTGCGTGTGTATGTTTGTGTGTGTGCGCGTGTGTGCGTGCATGTGTGTGTGTGTGCGCGTGTGTGCGTGTGTGTGCGTGCGTGTGTGTGTGTGTGTGTGTATGTGCACATTTAGGATGTGTACAATATGTGTTATTTCTATCTCATCAATGTCTATTCTCTCTCTCTCTTTCTCTATTTCTCTGTTTCTCTCTCTCTTTCTCTCTCTCTCTCTTTCTCTGTCTCTCTCTCTCTCACTCTGTTTTGGTCTTTTCACTTCCTCCCTGTGGCCCTTTCTTTTTCTTTTTTCTCTCACATCATGCTTTCTCTTCTTTCTTACTTTCTATCTTTCTCTTCATTCTTTCTTTCACATTGCTTCCTTCTTCTTTCTCCTCTCCTCCTCCCTCTGTGTGTGTGTGTGTGTGTGTGTGTGTTAGGGAGGTGAAGTGTTGTCCAAGTCCAGTGCTGTCCTCTGGTTCTGACGTTGAGATGCTGGAGTTCAGTTGCTCCCTGTGTGTGTCTGACCCTGCGGATCTGAGAGTGGAGCTCACTCCTACACCCGTCTCCAAAACCTTTGCATCCTGGCAATACAGTGAGTGTGTTCTCTCACTCTTTTGCTTTCTCACACTTACTCTATCACTCTTTTTTAGCTCTCCTGCTTTCTCTCTTTCTCTCTCACACACGTTTTTTCCCACTCAAACACCATCTCTAATCTCAGTACTTTCTTCTGAACACCTGTCTTTACATTCTC
>PYXC01000725.1:270000-275000 GCA_015244755.2 Tenualosa ilisha
TCTGATAGCAAGTGAACTTTCCATGACTGCCTACAAAATACTTCCTGTTGGAGCACTGATTTCAAAACAGTGTTGAAATGTACACAAAGGACAACCAGGAAATCTTGCCAGTGAATTCAAATCTGAATCAGACATTATTTATGTAGCTTATATACAGTGGGTCAGCATGGGCTGCTGAAATCAAAGTGAGTGGACCAATCAGTGCTCTTGTGGTCTGCATCGCCTCAACGCAAAGTAAGAACATTTTGGAGGTAAATATTGGACCACAAATTGACCTAAATCTTGTTCTTAGCATTAGCTTAGGTAACCAAAGAGTTTAGAGGACAGCTGAGAAGCTTGGGGATGAGTGAGACTTCCAGAACTTCCAGAAACTTCCAGATCCACTTATTTTTGATTTTTCGCACCCTAAGAAAGTTGAACACATCCACCTCTCCTGCTTGAGACTTCCAGAAATTACCAGCAGGTGGCAGTGTGGCTCTGCTCTACTCTGGTCATGATGAAACGTCACACTATGACATTTGGGTGACTCGTGTCACGCAGTCAGTGAGAGAGGGGCAGAGCATCCCCTGCCCTACAGAAAAGAGTGTTATACTTGAACTCAAACTGCTTTTCTCATCTGATGCAGAACATTCTGTCCACTTTGAGTAGCCTTTGAGTTTCCATCCAAGCTTCCATCTTGGATATTTGATATCTGTTTGAGCTGTACGTTTTGTGTCTTGCGCCATGGATTTGCTGTCTTCCTTTAATATGTTTATATCATATTTTTTTTGCCTTTATTTCAATTATTCATGGCATGCCTGAGTCATGAAAAACGTGCCTTGAAAATCTTATCAGTAATTCAGTAATTCATAGCCAATAGCAAACGCATGCACAGATGGGGAGAATTGGCTTTATCTGCGATCTGTTTCCACCACCACATTATTCCAATGTGGACTCAATCCAAGAGCTTCACTCCCAAGAGTTGATTTTGTGTTCTGTTCAGAAGGTTGTGTGGGAATGTGCAGTAAGTCAGGGTTTCCTATTTAAATAGTCAAGATTCAAATCTCATGTTTGTTTTCATTCATTCAGGTTGGTAATCATATTCATGCACATCAGGTTACTAATCGTTGCACATCGTTGTACATGTGTATTCATACACACACACACACACACACACACACACACACACACACGCACACACACGCGTACTCACATGCTAATTCTGCAGAGCTTTACTTATGTTTTATTTATGCAGATTCAAAATATATTTCAGGATTTCAGATGCATTTACATTTATTTACATTTAGCAGATGCTTTTATCCAAAGCGACTTACATTTGTCAACTACCAACTACATCAGGGCCAGTCTCCCCTAGAGCAACTTAGGGTTAAGTGCCTTGCTCAAGGGCACAACAGTGGCAGCCAAGATGCAACCAGTTAAGTGCATTTTTTATGTATTTACAGAAATATATTTGGGTTTTTTTTTCTTTCTAATGAACCAACATGTAATAAATGCACTTTGACTGACATTGCCTGGAATTTAGACTGGTGGACTTGACTGATTTTGCATGTGACCTGAGCGACTCACGGCTTGTCTTCTCACAGTCCATCTGGCATGTGCTTTAGTTTCTACAGGTAGTCAGACTCTTATCATGTCAGAGTGCAGTTTAGGCAAATAAAAGTTTGGCAAAACTCTCACCTGCTCCATCTTGTCTCTTTCACTTGCTGTTTTTTCTGTGTTTTCCCATGTTGCACTGCAGGACTCCGTCTATCATAAGATTCTATATGTGTGCAGTATCTGGGCGTTTGGGGGAGTATTCAGACATGGTAAATGTGTAGTATCTGGGCATCTGCGGGAGTATTCAGACATGGTAAATGTGTAGTATCTGGGTGTATGCGGGAGTATTCAGACATGGTAAATGTGTAGTATCTGGGCGTTTGGGGGAGTATTCAGACATGGTAAATGTGTAGTATCTGGGCGTTTGGGGGAGTATTCAGACATGGTAAATGTGTAGTATCTGGGCGTTTGGGGGAGTATTCAGACATGGTAAATGTGTAGTATCTGGGCGTTTGGGGGAGTATTCAGACATGGTAAATGTGTAGTATCTGGGCGTTTGGGGGAGTATTCAGACATGGTAAATGTGTAGTATCTGGGCGTTTGGGGGAGTATTCAGACATGGTAAATGTGTAGTATCTGGGTGTATGTGGGAGTATTCAGACATGGTAAATGTGTAGTATCGGGCGTTTGGGGGAGTATTTGGGATCGTAAACACTTCTGTGTGCAGCACTCTCTGTGTTCTCCCACATGTGGCCAGATTATCCTCAAACATGTGCTATTATCTGCATATTCCTGAACACACCCTTTTTCAAGCAGTGTCCCAACCTCTCAGCCAAGAAAGTGAATATGCAGAGAAATGGAAGAACAGTGATGGGAAGCATGTTAACACAGAGGGAGGGCTGGGGGCTGACAATCCATAATATTTATCTCTGTTACTACAGCAGGGCAGAACACTCTCCAGTGGGCACATCTGTACTGGGGGGGTTGAGGGGGGATTACTGTGGCCATCCATGACAACTGTGTTGCCCCCGACAACATGTCAACAGTGACGTGAGTGTGAGGGCCTGTGACCAATGGGGCATCCATGTCTGATGGCAGCCTGCTACCAACGCCCTTGGGCAGAGACTGACCACCACTCCAGTTAGATGTAATCTGAACATTCAGACAAACAAACAAATATGTAAACAGCTGTTGACAATGGAAGTAAAGAGGGCGGTAGAAGACAGAAGATGAATGTTGTGATATCGTGGCAACTGGTTTTATGGGCAAACTCAAAGCTCCTTTGAGGAAAAATGACACATCTGTGATCTGTAAATTTCCTCAGTAGAACCACAAGCATGCCGTAGGCATCTTACTGCAGTAACCATGGCAGGATTGTGCAGTAAACAGAGAACAGGTGATCAGAATGGCACAGTTGTGTCATCCGGAACTTTTGAGCCGGCCGCAGCTAATTTGCCCACGCCAGTTCCAGGGAGCTCTGCTGTCTGTCCAACAGAACTTCAGTCTGACCAACACAAGCTCCATACACAATCATCAACAGAACTTCAGTCTGACCAACACAGGCTCCATACACAATCTTCAGCAGAACTTTAGTCTGACCAACACAAGCTCCATACACAATCATCAACAGAACTTCAGTCTGACCAACACAAGCTCCATACACAATCATCAACAGAACTTCAGTCTGACCAACACAAGCTCCATACACAATCTTCAACAGAACTTCAGTCTGACCAACACAGGCTCCATACACAATCATCCATACCATATGATAAAAAGCTGTAACACTCTGGAATGGTAAATGTTTTACCTTCTTACCAAAAAGAACATTTGTGAAGTTTACACTGCAGGGACATTCTGGAGTTCTGGAGAGTAAAATAATAAAAAAAAAGACGATGCATCCTGCAAGTAAAGGCCTTCAGTGTGAATAGAACTATGTGAAGGGCAGGAAGCACTGATTGGGCACCTGTGTTAGAGTCCACAAGTGGAGGACTAACAGTCCTGTCAATAAGTGTCAGTAACCAGCCAAGCCCTCGTACAGTGAGTCTCTATCACATTACACACACACACACACACACACAAATACACACACACACACACACACACACACATAATATACATCTCTTCTTTTCTCAGTGTCTCCATCACAACCACAAGGCTTGTACACAAACAGTCTGAATATGTGTGTGTGCGTGTGTGTGTGTGTGAGAGAGAGAGAGAGCGAGTGTGTGGGAGTGGACTCACAATGGTGTCTTTCAGAGACACTCAAGTTTCCTCAGCTCTGACATCTTCACTCAGACACCCACAGGACACAACGCTTCCAGCCTTCACGCAGACACCCCAGAGCCTAGAAGATGTGTGTGTGTGTGTGTGTGTGTGTGTGTGTATACACAGTCTGGTTGCTCTTTAGTGATGTCCCATTGCAAAACATACCCATACCTGTACAGACATTACAGTATCTCTACACCATAATGCTTTACATCTCCGCAATCCCCATCCCATAATGCATTTCACATAATAATATAGTGTTATAATAGCATAATTATACTTATACAGACTATTGTTATTTAACATTGATGTTTATAATAATAATAATAATAATTGTTATTGATATTGTTATTACTAAGGTAACACACATCCCCATATCTATGACACATATCTTTTCCATATCATAAAGTTCTAGAGCATCCCCACACCATACTGCTCTATAGTATTTCTATACCATTTCCCCTTAACCTGGTGTCTCCTAGGCAGCAGTGATAGTTATGATAACAGTCCACCGCTGGGGCTTCATAGTCCTACATGTGTCTATACCTGCACTAGCACTGTGTCAATATGGCAATGTGTTGACTCAGAAATAACACAGTTTTCATGCAAACAGTGTGTGTGATTGTGTGTGTGTGTGTGTGTGTGTGTGTGTGTGTGCGCGCGCGTGCGTGTGTGTGTGTTATAATCACTGACTCAGATGGAATCTCAGGCATGCTACTGTGAGCTTCCTGAGTTGTTGTCGTGTGGCTAGGTAAGACTTCCTGTACACTAGATGGTCAGATACACACATGTCTCTCTCTCTCTCTCTCTCTCACACACACACACACACACACACAGAGTGAGAGACACACATGATGCATGCAGGCAAACTAACAATATGCAGCCTTAAACACACACATGCATGCAAAAATGCACACAATTTTTGCTCTCTCTCTCTGTATGTCTTTGTGTTTGCAGTATGAAACTCTGCAAACAGACAACAGAGGCACAGACAAGAAAACATCTTCTCTTACCCACAATGCAACATTCCATCGCAACTCTGATGGCCGAAAAGAACTCACATTCCGCAACCTCACAGACACCATTGTTCAGGGGGAGGGAAGACATGAAGAGAGAAACAGGAGGAGAGAGAGAGAGAGGAAGAGAGCAAGAGACAGAGAGAAACAGAGGAAGAGAAGTGGGACTTGAGTAGGCAG
>PYXC01000725.1:280000-290000 GCA_015244755.2 Tenualosa ilisha
AGAAACTAGGGAAGAGTTGCCTGTGAAAGATTGTGGGAGGTCTGTGAGAGAGTGGGTGTGGGAACTCTAGTATGTCAGTGTGAAAGTGATCACATGACCAGCATTTTACCTTTACTACAGCATACAAACCTTCCATTAGTTTGGCTGTTCTTTCCTGGCTCTTCCCTGTGAGGGCTTCAACTCTATTATCATGCCCCTATTAACATGTATATAAAAGCCCTTCAACTTCAATCCTTGACTTGGTTACACGTCTCTGCATCAGGCCTGTGAGAGATAGTGGTAGCGGTAGTGGTAGTGTGTGTTGTGTATTGTGTGTGAGCTCTTTGAGGGAGTGGTGTGTGTTGTGTATTGTGTGTGAGCTCTTTGAGGGAGTTGTGTGTGTGTGTTGTGTGTTGTGTGTGAGCTCTTTGAGGGAGTGGTGTGTGTTGTGTGTTGTGTGTGAGCTCTTTGAGGGAGATGTGTGTGTGTGTTGTGTGTGATGAAGTACAGAGGAGAGGCCAATGCTATTAATATCCCAGCAACACTGTGAGAAATGGGGGATGGCATTGTCTTGGACAAAAATAAACAAAACGTAGGAGACTGGGAAGAGAGTGGGAGAGGGAGAGAGAGAGAGAGAGAGATGCCATAGAAATTGAATGTGTGTCAGTGAAATCTCTGCTCTGTGCTGCAGACTCAAAGGCCCAGTGCTCTGTAATCTCTTCTCTTTGAGGAAAAACCCCTTCATCACATTCTTCACTCCAGAACTTTGATGAGTTTTTGAGAGACAAACCAGCAAAGTGTTTAATGGTTCTAGAGAATATTTTACTAGGCATACAAGTTAAGAAAACAGACAGAGAACACAGAAAAAAACAGAACAAAACACTTTCATTTCTTTAATTGCTATGAGTGAGCAATGTAACTGCATGGAATGTGAGATTGTGGTTAGTCCCTAAGAGGCCTAGGAAAGTGTCAGTGGCCAAACACACACACATACACACACACTCTCTCACACACACACACGCACACACGTACGCACGCACACACACACACACTTTGGGTGCTAAATGGCAAACCAAAACAAGAAGCTCAGGGCAGTAGCATTGGACTGGCTGTTTCTGTCCTTGTTCAGCACAGTGAAGTGGGGGAGTGAGAGAGGTCATGAAAGATCCAGTCCTGGGGTCCGATGTCGGATGTCTGAAATTAGTGTCCTAGATACCCAGAGGAAATAGCATCTCTTCAAACAGCCACAGCCACAGCCCCCCCCCCCCCTCCCAAATCAGTTTCTTATGGCCAAACTAGTCTCTTAGTCTCTTATGAATAAACAAGTCTCTTATGGTCAAACCAGTCTCTTAGTCTCTTATGGCCAAACCAGTCTCTTAGTCTCTTATGAATAAACTAGTCTCTTATGGTCAAACCAGTTCCTTAGTCTCTTATGAATAAACAAGTCTCTTATGGTCAAACCAGTCTCTTAGTCTCATGAATAAACAAGTCTCTTATGGTCAAACCAGTTCCTTAGTCTCTTATGAATAAACAAGTCTCTTATGGCCAAACCAGTCTCTTAGTCTCTTATGAATAAACAAGTCTCTTATGGTCAAACCAGTCTCTTAGTCTCTTATGAATAAACAAGTCTCTTATGGCCAAACCAGTCTCTTAGTCTCTTATGAATAAACAAGTCTCTTATGGTCAAACCAGTCTCTTAGTCTCTTATGAATAAACAAGTCTCTCATGGTCAAACCAGTCTCTTAGTCTCTTATGAATAAACAAGTCTCTTACGGTCAAACCAGTCTCTTAGTCTCTTATGAACAAACTAGTCTCTTATGGTCAAACTAGTCCCTTAGTCTCTTATGAATAAACAAGTCTCTTATGGTTAAACCAGTCCCTTGTCAAACCAGTCTCTCATGGTCAAACCAGTCCCTAGTCAAACCTGTCTCTTATGATCAAACAAGTCTGTTATGGTTAAGCCAGTCTGTTATGGTAAAACCAGACTCTTATGATCAAACCAGTCCCTAGTCAAACCAGTGTCTCGTGGTCAAACCAGTCTGTGTTAAATCGGTCTCTATGGGCAAACCAGTGTCTTCTGGATTCCCAATATTATGAACAGATCAAAAGAGCAAAAAGCGGAGAGCTCAACTTCATGTGGTGATAAAACAGGAGAGATGTTGATATTAATCAGATTACAGTAATCAGATTACTAATCAATGAAGGGGATATTAATCAGATTACTAATCAATGAAGAGGTGGAGGCTGGTTTTAATGCATACTCTGTATAAAACATCACAGACACACTTAGTGCTTATCACCCGCATACAGAAACAAATGAAGAATGCATAAATATGATGGCCAACGGTTAAATAAGCACGCCACTCACATGGCTTGACACGCCACTCAAACACAGGCACAGAACTTTGGTTTACATTACACGTTCCCTTTTTACCCAAGATGCATTGCGTTACATGGAGCTCCATCCCAAGAGATGTGTTTTGGCACCAGGTTGGAATCTAAACAGGTTTGTTTACCTTCTGCGGACACTAGCAACTGATACACTCATTCCCCCCAGACACACCGAAGCGGAGCTGTGGTGGCTGGCGTTGAGTTTGAGTGCACCCTGCAGGCCCATTAGTGTGGAACAGGAAGACACGCGTTATTCCCCCTCCACAATCAGCAGCACCCATCTCAGACACGCTGCGTGAGGGCGATTATTTTGGCACCAGAGAAAATGTCTAGCTTAACACAAAATGGAGCATTTTTCACTGCGCTGTTTTGATCCCACAGCTCTCTTAAATATCCCACGCAACAAGAATGGAACTGCAATGAACCAGGTTACACAGGAACAACACTGGAGTATGACTGAATAAATAATGTTAAAGACATAGTACTCATGTATCCTCTCCCGTGTGGTCTCTCTATTCTCTCTCTCTCTCTCTCTTGCTTGCTCTCTCTCTCGCTCTGCAGTTCAGCAACAGTAGCAGCTCAGAGGCAATAGCACGGCCACATCTCCACACAGTCTAAAGTCTGTGTCCTATGTGGCCCCGGGCTACCAAGGTCAGCCACTGCTAAATATCCACTTCTCCTTTGGGTCTACAGAAGATTGTATGGAGTGTAGCACTGCCTCTGAGAGAAGACTACAAGCTTTAGTGTTTCCAGTGTTTAGATTCATTTAAATAACAAGTTAAACAAACAAATAAAAAAAGAACAGACAGTTTCACATGTGAAGTTGACTTTGCAGGTGAGTTGTTTGTGTTTGTGTTTGTGTTTATGTTTATGTATGTGTTTGTGTTTAAGATATTTATCCCCCCTTCTGTCTGTCCCTCTCAGTCATGCTTGCAGTGTGCCCACATAGACACACAAGGTCCAAATGTCTGAGCCAGCAGATCCCAGATCAGTCGAAAACCTCAGTCCAATGCATCCATGACATCCTCATCCATTGCTCAGGCCTGGCTTACTACTGATCTGATCCCCTCTGTTACCCTCTGAGGTGCATGGGACACAAAAAGTCATCATACGATGACTGTTTAGGCTTTGAGGATTGAATTCAATGGAAGTTCAGCTGGTCCAGCCTCACTGTTAGTGTTCCAGGGCATTTAGGGCAGTTCTAGCCTCTATCAGCCCAACATGTGAGGTTGATCTAATTGACCCTTTGGTCCTTTCCTCCTGTGTCTGCCCCCATCCAACCCCCATCAGCTGGGGCAGGCTGAGAATGGAACCATGCAGCGTTCTAGAGCCACTGCAAACATTCCAATGTTCCAGGTTCAGAGAGAGGACCATGGGAGATGTAGTTCTTAGTTTGCATTGCCTCAAAAGAATGGTTTGATCCAAAACTCCCAGTCTCTCTCAGGAGTTTGAGTGAAGCAGAGGGCCATGACAGGTCTAGTGGTGTGGTTCCCCTGGCTCACTGGGAGGAAGTGATGGTGTGATTATGGGCAAAGCAGAGCAGTGTTAGCGCTAGTGTTGGACAGGGTAGGGTAGCACCTCAGGGCACATGGAACAGGTACATAACATGAATATGAACACACACAGGAAGAGGACGAAGAGCCTCCCACACCTGTCCACTTCCCAGCCTACAGGACACAGCTGGACAAGAGTGGACAGGACAGGAGGGGACAGAACAGGACAGGACAGGAGCACCACCAGCCACAGTGTCCTGGAAGAGAGAGGGGGGGGGGGCAATCAACATCAACATCATGGCCTCAGCAGAGTGGTGTATGTGTGTGTTTGTGTGTGTGTGTTTTAACTCCCACTCACCAGTGTGTGTGTGTGTGTGTGTGTGTGTGTGTTTGTGTGTTTTAACTCCCACTCACCAGTGTGTGTGTGTGTGTCTGTGTTTGTGTGTGTGTGTTTTAACTCCCACTCACCAGTGTGTGTGTGTGTGTGTGTGTGTGTGTATGTGTGTGTGAGTGTGTGTGTGTGTGTGTGTTTTAACTCCCACTCACCAGTGTGTGTGTGTGTGTGTGTGTGTGTGTGTTTTAACTCCCACTCACCAGTGTGTATGACTACATGAGCATAGCTCTCATGGCAGCCTTGCTGATGCGGTTCCTGTGTTTCCTCCTCCTCTTGGACGGGTGTGGGTGGGGGCGGGGCGGGGGACGGGGTGGCGCCCTGGGACGATGTGGTCGCGCTGGCGCTTGTCTTGTTGTTGTTGTTGTTGTTGTTGTTGTTGCTGTGGTGTCTGTCAGAGAGAGGTGAGTGATGTATAAAAACAAGTTGCAAAAATCCCCATAAAAGGGAAACCTAGAGATTCATATCCACAGGAGCCACTGATAACTGATGTGATGGCAAAAGTATTTCTATAGATTTCTGCCTCACTGATCACTTTTACTTTTCACACTAATGAAAGTATCTTGAGCCTGTTTGTGTGTATAGCTGTGTGTGCGTGTGTGTATAGCTGTGTGTGCGTGTGTGTATAGCTGTGTGTGTGTGTGTGTGTATAGTTGTGTGCGTGTGTGTATAGTTGTATGTGCGTGTGTGTATAGCTGTGTGTGTGTGTGTGTATAGTTGTGTGTGTGTGTGTGTATAGCTGTGTGTGCGTGTGTGTATAGCTGTATGTGCGTGTGTGTATAGCTGTGTGTGCGTGTGTGTATAGCTGTGTGTGCGTGTGTGTACAGTTGTGTGTGCGTGTGTGTATAGCTGTGTGTGCGTGTGTGTATTGTTGAAAAATCTTGAACTTTGAGCTACATGTGAAATTGGAGTTGTAGCAGGTTGCTATGACTACAAACTGAGCCTTGAACATACAATCGCCATTACTATGTTGCTCTGCATGCTTTAACTACCAAAGTAAACATAGCTTTGATCATAAACGCTTTGCCATATATCCACACCATGCAGTGCTATTCCCACCTCATTATATCCACACCATGCAGTGCTATACCCACCTTATTATATCCACACCATGCAGTGCTATACCCACCTCATTATATCCACACCATGCAGTGCTATTCCCACCTCATTATATCCACACCATGCAGTGCTATTCCCACCTCATTATATCCACACCATGCAGTGCTATTCCCACCTCATTATATCCACACCATGCAGTGCTATACCCACCTCATTATATCCACACCATGCAGTGCTATTCCCACCTCATTATATCCACACCATGCAGTGCTATTCCCACCTCATTATATCCACACCATGCAGTGCTATATCTACCTCATTATATCCTTATGTTATGAGTGTGTTACACCTCAATACACATTCCTAAATTCTTCTGGTTTTGATTACCCAGACCTTTATATTATCAGTGCTTGTGTGTGAAAAGAGACCCAAGTGTGTGTGTACTGGATGTCAAAAAAGCACTTTGGTAGTAAACACACATAGCCATACAGGGAAAGAAAGGCTGCTAGTAAGTACACTGTGGTCTGTATAAAAAGGCTTCAGCCAGAGGCCTAGCTCACAGCTCATTCATTTTAGTTAGCAAAAACGACTTCCTGAACCACTTCCTTTGAGAAGTAAGATATATTTTCTTTTATTTTTCATTCTTCACTGTTTGCCAGGCTTTTTGATCTTTTGGCATTGTAGTTTTTTGTTGGAATAAAACCAACTCTATCTGTGGTAGAGTGAAAGAGGCTATTAGGTCTGGTTTTTATACAATTCACTGCCTCCCTGAGGCCGTCTGACTACAGCCTCCCTTGGATGAAAGCCAGCAGTCAAGGAGTCCTTCCCATTTATAAGGAAGGTGAGTTGCCTCATTGTGTATGGAAACCATCTGGCTTAATAGACACAAGGGGGTTAGGAGTAGCAATCTCAGCGGGTCCTTGAACGGGGGTCCCAGTGAGCAGCCACAAAATGCATCAATATGTGTCTGTTTCTGTGTGTGTGTGTGTGTGTGTGTGTGTGTGTGTATGTGTTTGTGTGTGTGTGTGTACTGACCTGTCCTGATAGTGGTTGTGTGTTGCTGTGCAGGTGTGTGTTGCAGGTCCTCCTCCTGCTGTCTCTGGCGGTTCAGGAGCTCCTTCTCCTGGTCCAGCCTCCTGTGCAGGAGTAGTAACTCCCTCCTCTCCTCCTCCACAGCCTCTCCCTCCTCCTCCTGCCTGCCCTCATGCTTCCTCTCCGAGTCCGGAGTCTCGTTGCTCGTCGCCCTCTGATTGGTCAACTCCGTGGGGCTGGGCCTATCCCCCGTCCACTGATTGGCTCCTTGCGTGGGATTGTCCTTGAGCTCACTACTGTGATTGGTCACTTCTGTAGGGCTGATACTCTGTCCGTGAGTTTGATTGGCGCTTCTGGCTTTGTGATTCTGATTGTCGTCTTCTGATTGGTTGAACTCTTCTCTGTGGGTTGGGCTTAAGTGGTGTGCAGCACTCTGATTGGTCCGACTGGCTTGTGTGAGCTTTTTATTGGCTGCTGCAGCCATCTTGCTGAGGTCGTGGCGGTGGTGCTGGACCGGGTGGTGTATCTGTGTCTCCACCCCGAGCTCCTCCTCTGCGCTGTGGGTGTAGATGTGGTACCCGTGCCCTCGGCCCCCCACCCTCCCCCCTCCGCCCCTGCTTCGGCTCACCTCAGCCCCGTCCTCTGATGCAGTCTCTGGGTGATGCTGCAGACGGATGGTTGAGCTCTCCAAGTCAACTGACCGGTCACTATGGTGACCCCATTTTCTCTCGCCATCGCTGTGGCGATGACCTGTGACCTCTGACTCCCCCTTTTCCCACGCCTGCACTGACGTGGTATCGTTGTGACTGCTGTGAGGTCTCTGCGCCACCTTTTTCCCATGGTGCACTCTGTCAGGAAGCAAGAGGTCCCCTTCGCCCGCACCCATGCCCCCGGCATCGCCCCACCCATGGGGGCTCTTGAGGGAGGTGTCTCCATCGTGTTGCCATGGAGACCCCTTGAGCAAGTCATGGAGCTGGACGCGCTGGTTGTGCTTCAGCTGGTCCTGATGATGCAGCTCCTCTTTGGTCTGGCTCTTCCCAGCACGCTCCTTATGACCCTGCCTGCACACACACACACAGACACGCACACACACACACACACACACATACACACACAGACACGCACACACACACACACACACACACACATACACACACACACACACACACACATACACACATGCACACACACACAGATAAACACACACACACACACACACACGCACACACATACACACACACATGCACACACATAGACATAAACACACACACACACACGCACTCACATACATACACATAAACACACACACATACACACACACAAACACACATGCGCGCACACACACATACACATAAACACACACACATACACACACACACACATGCACACACACACACATGATTTGATTTGAGTGACAGTTATCTATGAATCAATAGGATTTGGACTACTACTGCAAGCTGGGGGTTTTACTGATTCCAGATAACACATGGATAACAAAGACCATGAGCTCATGAGCCTGTAGACCTGTTGCAAACGGCCTCTCAGCTCTTAATGTGCAATACTGTACATCCTTGCTATTCTAGTCATTTACTTTGCTCTTTTGTGTTTGTGTGATGTCAGTGGACAGGGGTTTTGATAGAGTTGGAAAAAAAGATGATTTCAGAGTGTTAAGTCCATTATTGGTCATACTGGTCTACACCAGCTCACCTCTGCACACACACACACACACACACACACACCAGCTCACCTGTGCTTCTTCTTGGAGCCACCTGCGGAGCGAGGGGCGGGCTCACACCGGCATTCCACATGGTCGCTAACGGAGACCACTGCCTTGTCATAGTGAGGACGCTTGTTGATGTACTGAATCCTCATGACCTGCAGGGGGCAGAGAGGAGAGGTGAACCTCAGTGTATGTGTGTGTGTATGTGTGTGTGTGTACCTGTAGATAGCATGTGTGTGAGCACAGGGACGCAGGTGTGTGTGTGTGTGTGTGTGTGTGTGTGTTGTTTGGTGGTGTGGTGTGCAGGCGTGTGTGTGTGTGTGTGTGTGTTGTATCTGCAGGTAGCGTGTGTGTGTGAGCACAGGGACACAGTGTGTGTGTGTGTGTGTGTGTGTAGTGGTGTGTGTGTACCTGCAGGTAGCGTGTGTGTGTGAGCACAGGGACACAGTGTGTGTGTGTGTGTGTGTGTGTGTGTGTGTGTATCTGCAGGTAGCGTGTGTGTGTGAGCACAGGGACACAGTGTGTGTGTGTGTGTGTGTGTGTGTGTGTGTGTGTACCTGCAGGTAGCGTGTGTGTGTGAGCACAGGGACGCAGTGTAAGCTCTTGGTGTTGCAGCATCCTGAGCAGCGCTGCACCTCCACGCATGGTGGCCAGAGCAGGAAGTTGGCGTTGCTGCGGTCCAGCATGCCCCTCGTCACCTCCGTCACCTCAGTACGCACCTTACACTGGGCCTGCTGCGCCGGCTGGGCCTCTGCAATACACACACACACACACACACACACACACACACACACACACACATATGCACACATACACACACACACACATATGCACACATACACACATACACACATAGACACACACACACACACACATGCACACACACACACATATGCACACACACACACATACACACACACACATATGCACACACACATGCATGCGCACACAAAAACACCCACATATGCACACACAAACACACACACACAAACACAGCACATATGCATACATACACACACACACACACACACACACACACAAGAGCAATTACTCACAAAGCAATAATCACAGAGGTGTGAACTGCATTGTGGTTTGTAGTAGAGGGGCGTTGGCAGTGAAATAGGCTTCAAACGCGGTTTGTGTGTGTCTGTGTCTGTGTGTCTGTGTGTGTGTTTGTGTGTGTGTCAGTCAGCTGTGAGTTCCCCTTAGTGTAGTGTTAGTTCTAATGTGTACGCACTGGTGCTTGAGTCATGCCATCTGCTCATTCAAAGGGTCGTCCCAGCAGGCTGCCTGTGTCACACCTCCCCACAGCACAGCTCCTGTCTCCCCTATGGAGCCCCATTACCATCTATAACACAGGCCTTCTGACTAGCAGCTCGTATGGAGCCCCATTCCCCCCTCTAAAGCAGCCTTTGGGACTGGCAGCTCGTATGGAGCCCCATACCCCCTCTAAAGCAGCCTTTGGGACTGGCAGCTCGTATGGAGCCCCATACCCCCCTCTAAAGCAGCCTTTGGGACTGGCAGCTCGTATGGAGCCCCATACCCCCCTCTAAAGCAGCCTTTGGGACTGGCAGCTCGTATGGAGCCCCATTCCCTCCTCTAAAGCAGCCTTTGGGACTGGCAGCTCGTATGGAGCCCCACTCTCCCCTCTAAAGCAGCCTTTGGGACTGGCAGCTCGTATGGAGCCCCATTCCCCCCTCTAAAGCAGCCTTTGGGACTGGCAGCTCGTATGGAGCCCCATTCCCTCCTCTAAAGCAGCCTTTGGGACTGGCAGCTCGTATGGAGCCCCATTTCCCCCTCTAAAGCAGCCTTTGGGACTGGCAGCTCGTATGGAGCCCCATTCCCTCCTCTAAAGCAGCCTTTGGGACTGGCAGCTCGTATGGAGCCCCATACTCCCCTCTAAAGCAGCCTTTGGGACTGGCAGCTCGTATGGAG
>PYXC01000725.1:292500-305000 GCA_015244755.2 Tenualosa ilisha
GCCCCTCTGTTACGTGTAACACTGGTCTCTGCCCCTCTGTTACGTGTTACACTGGTCTCTGCCCCTCTGTTACATGTAACACTGGTCTCTGCCCCTCTGTTACGTGTTACACTGGTCTCTGCCCCTCTGTTACGTGTAACACTGGTCTCTGCCCCTCTGTTACATGTAACACTGGTCTCTGCCCCTCTGTTACGTGTAACACTGGTCTCTGCCCCTCTGTTACGTGTTACACTGGTCTCTGCCCCTCTGTTACATGTAACACTGGTCTCTGCCCCTCTGTTACGTGTAACACTGGTCTCTGCCCCTCTGTTACGTGTTACACTGGTCTCTGCTCCTCCTCTGTTACGTGTAACACTGGTCTCTGCTCCTCCTCTGTTACGTGTAACACTGGTTTCTTGCCCATCTCAGCACGAGGCTAGAGAGTCCTAGAGTCCCATAACTCCCCCCACCACACGGGGGAAAGAAAAGCTAAAATGTTTGTCTTTTATCTACTCAATCTGGCAATTCTATCATTTAATTTGCTTGCTGTTTTACTGCCTCTCTTTTTCTCACAGTAATATCCCTCCCTCTCTCTCTCTCTCTTTGTGTCTGCCTGTGTGTGTGCCTGTGTCTGTGTATGTGTCTGTGTACGTGTCTGTGTCTGTGTCTGTGTATGTGTATGTGTATGTGTCTGTGTCTGTGTCTGTGTACGTGTACGTGTACGTGTACGTGTCTGTGTCTGTGTGTGTGTATGTCTATGTGTCTGTGTCTGTGTCTGTGCCTGTATCTGTGTATGTGTATGTGTCCCCCCTACCCCCCTGTTCCACACTGGAGGACAAAGCCACTCTTCATGCCCTCCACCCCATCCCACTTCTGGCCATGCCCCTGGCCCAGGCTCAAGTGAGTGTGGAGGGTGGAGGGGTCTGGTTGTGGCCCCTGTGGCCCCTGTGGCTCCTCATGTGGGAGCACTTAGGGCTGAACCCAGACTGGCCCGTGGTGGACAGAGAGCAGGAAGAGAGTGATTGAGTGGAAGGAAGGAGGAGGAAGTTAAAAAAGAACGAGGGATGGAAATGAACAGATGAGAGGAAGGAGTGCAGAAGGGTAAAATACATACACACACACTCAGACAGACAGACACAGACACAGACACACACACACAAACACACACACACATCTAAATTTGTGTATGTCCTCAGCTGCTAACAAACAAACACACACACACACATAGTCTAAGCAATACTAATCGAACTCCTCAGCTGCGAATATGCACTGGTGACATGCTTCACACACACAAACACACACACCCACACACACACCCACACACACACCCACACACACACACAGCCATTCTGAGTGGCTCGGTCAGCTCCTCCTCTGCTCATCAGCACTAGTGGCGAGCTTGAGAAAAACTTGAGGAAATACTGCTGTTGTAACACTCATGCCAGCAAGCTTTTGGAAATGAAGAGAGACAGGGAGAACTGGGGGGGGGGGGGGATATGAGAGTAGAGAGGGAGAGACAGAGATAGAGAAAGAGGTGAAGAAAGAGAGAGAGAGGGAATGGCACATGTGGAAGGCAGCATTTGGTTTGTCCCCTGAGGGGACGTGATGTCCGTTTCCTTGACAGCGCTACAGCGATTGTGCCTGCCAATTATTATGGGGTGTATGTTTGTTCTCAGGGTGGTGCGTGTCATAGTGGTATGTGTCTGAGCAGGAAGCCTGAAGTAAACACAGAGACGCTAACCTCATAACACACACACATACACACACACATCAATGCCCATGCACACACTCTCACACACGCACCACACACACCCTGATGCCCATGCACACACACACACATACACACACACCAATGCCCATGCACACACGCTCACACACGCACCACACACACCCTGATGCCCATGCACACACACATACAGAAATACTTCACAAGACATTTGTGGTGAGTAAATAAACAGTGTTTCATAATGTTTGTGGTGTGATATAGACAGATTTAACCGATAGCCATATTTAGCAGACCACACAATCTCACAGACAACACACACACACACAAACAAAAAGCCAAAATTTCTGTATTTAATCTCAGTGCCTGTGGGAGTTCCTTCAACCACACTCATTCACACTTCAAAAGCCGGTGCTACTTCAAGGGTGCTTTTAAGCGGATGAAAGCTGATGGCTGCTGAGACTCTGTCTGTAACCTTGTCCAGAGCTCCAATGCTAATCTCTCAAAGAGTGGAGGCTTCCTAGGCTAACCTCTCAAAGAGCTAAGGCCTCTTAGGCTAACCTCTCAAACAGCTAAGGCCTCTTAGGCTAACCTCTCAAAGAGCTAAGGCCCCTAGGCAAACCTCTCAAAGAGCTAAAGCCTCTTAGGCTAACCTCTCAAAGAGCTGAGGCCCCTAGGCTAACCTCTCAAAGAGCTAAGGCCCCTAGGCTAACCTCTCAAAGAGCTAAGGCCTCTTAGGCTAACCTCTCAAAGAGCTAAGGCCTCCTAGGCTAACCTCTCAAGGAGCTAAGGCCTCCTAGGCAAACCTCTCAAAGCCCTCCTAGGCTAACCTCTTAGACAGCAGAGTCTCCTAGACT
This sequence comes from Tenualosa ilisha, assembly GCA_015244755.2. Lineage (NCBI taxonomy): Eukaryota > Metazoa > Chordata > Actinopteri > Clupeiformes > Clupeidae > Tenualosa > Tenualosa ilisha. Next base: position 295,060 of record PYXC01000725.1, read on the forward strand.
AAGGCCTCTTAGGCTAACCTCTCAAACACCCAAGGCCTCCTTGGCTAACCTCTCAAGGAGCTAAGGTCTCCTAGGCTAACCTCTCAAAGAACAGAGGCCTCCTAGGCTAACCTCCCCTTGAGCAGAGACCTCCTAGGCTAACCTCTCAAAGCTAAGGCCTCCTAGGCTAACCTCTTAGAGTGTGGCGGCCTCCTAGGCTAGCCTCTCAGAGCTAAGGCCTCCTAAGCTAACCTCTGCTAAGGCCTCCTAGGCTAACCTCTGCTAAGGCCTCCTAGGCTAACCTCTGCTAAGGCCTCCTAAGCTAACCTCTGCTAAGGCCTCCTAGGCTAACCTCTCAGAGCTAAGGCCTCCTAGGCTAACCTCTGCTAAGGCCTCCTAGGCTAACCTCTGCTAAGGCCTCCTAGGCTAACCTCTCAGAGCTAAGGCCTCCTAGGTTAACGTCTCAAAGAGTGGAGGTCTGTAGGGAGGCCGTCTGGAAACTCAGCTGATTGTGGCCCTTGCCAGCTGGAGCTTGGCAGCACATTGGGGGATGATAAAACTATTTATTAGAAACGCACACTTTTACACCACTTGCGTTATCATGACATCATTCTGTGTCTGTTTCTTGGTTATTTTGGATGTTTTAATCTAAGAATCTTAAAGATACACTGGCTAACACTTCTTTAATATATTAGCTTACAGTTTACAGAGCTTTCAGTCACTCAGTCACTCAGCGCTACTGAGCGGAAGCACTAGGTGGCACTAGCCTGGCTACTGTCTTTGTACATCTGGCCCAGAATATTCTTTATAAGCTATATTGGGGACCAGGACTCTCCATTGGTTGTGAATGACATGGAACCTGTGCTATACTGGATAAGCAGTTCCTAGGTTTTGGTGAAATGATAATGAACTGTGATGGCCTTGTGGCCAGACAGACCTGCAGGGAAAATTTGATTCCCTGGGTTTTACCCAGAGTTGTCCCAGGCCAAATATGCAATCCAAACCCAGGCCAAATATGCAGGCCAAACCCATGCCAAATATGCAAGCCAAACTCAGGCCAAATATACAGGCCAAACCCAGGCCAATATGCAGGCCAAACCCAGGCCAAATATACAGGCCAAACCCAGGCCAAATGAGGGCGGAAGAGAGCCACTCCAGCTCTATTCCCATGTGGCCCTTGAGATCACTGGTTCCCAAAACACAAGTGGGTTGCCAGAGATTTCATGGGGGTCACCATATCGCCACCATATCAATTCTATGCCTGAAAAACCTCTGCTTTATATCCGCATTCAACAGACACGTTTATCAAAAGCCACCTACATTTCTCAGTCGTCAGTTACAAAGTACTGCTTCCTCAAGGGACCTTCCAGTACTTTTTGTAATCCTGCTTTTTGACTTAGACCAAGGAACAAATAAGCCTACTGCAAGGAGTCAAACACAACTAGGACTAACACTGCTACCCACTTCTGTTCAAGTTCAGACAATAGAGTTCCAAAAAAGGTACCAGTACCAAACGCCTAAGTACCATTGTCAGTACTGACATTGGTTCAAACCTGAAAGGTACCGAACCCTAATACTACCACAGGCAGCCACCAGGGCTGATGGGAAGGTGGAGGACCTGTGGAATGTCAGTGAGAGAGAAAGTGAGGGGGAAGGGGAAAGATAAGCCTAATGACACATAATTACAGGCCTCCTGCTCTCTCAGCTGAAGTGTGTGCACGTGTGGAAGTGTGCCACACGCGCACACACACACACACACACATTCATACACATGCACACAAACATACACACACATGCACGCACACACACACACTCATGAAAAATATACACCCTAACATACATTCAGTCACATGCATAATATTCTAAAATATATGGTCGTTTCATAAAGAAACACACAAACATTACACACACAAATATACACACCTGAGATAAATGCCAACACTCAAGAAATGTGTAAAACAAGCTTATACATATTTTCTCTCCCTCACACACAAACACACACACACATAAATACACACCTAAGATAAATGGCAACTCAAATATGGAAAAGGGTGTAAAACAAGCTTGAATTATACACACATTCTCTCTCCCACACACACACACAGGATGTGCATAAGTAGTTAAATGAAGCAGAGATATTTGGGGAAGTTCCTAAGTGAATGGCCTCAAAGCTTTTCCTACGCCTGGCAAACTACATGAGGGATGCATGGACTAATGAGAGACATTAAATAACACACCTCTTCCTCTTAATCAGCACCTGGTACACACAGACTCACTCACACACACACACACATACATGCACATACACACATGCACAGACACACACACACACACATATATGCACACACACACACACACGCACACACACACACACACACACACACATACATGCACATACACACATGCACACACACACACGCACACACATACACACATGCACACATAAACACACACACGCACACACACACACACACATACATGCACATACACCCTTGCACACACACACACACACGCACATACACACATGCACACATACACACACACGCACACACACACACACACACATGCATACACACCTTTCAATGCAGGCACACATGCAGATGCTCTCTCACACCAAAATAGCACATATAATCACAATACACAGAAATGCATGTTTGTACACAAGATATATCCACTACGAGCACACGTACACACACACTCTCACACACACACACCCACACACTCACACACACATACACACGGCTAACCCATCCTCCTCTAACATATTAACACACACACACACACACACACACACACACACTCACACACACACTCACACACACAGCTAACCCATCCTCCTCTAACACATTAACACACACTCACACACACACACACACACACACACACACACACACACACACACACACTCACACACATACCTGCATTCATAGGGAGGAGGTACTGAAGACGTCCTATGGATTAAGGAGACTTAGTGTGGATCCTGACACAAACAGAACCATCATCCATGCATCCGCTACACTGTTTATGGCCCTACACAGCTTACCCTACCCCTCTCTAAGACACACACACACACACACACACACACACACACACACCACGTCTACTGTTGCAGGCCACTGACACAGAGTTAAAGTCTATAGTACCCTCCCAAGACCATCGGCATACACCACACACACACATACACACACACACGCGTGTATGCACACATACATACACACACACACACGCGTGTATGCACACATACATACACTCCCCATCTACTGTTGTGGGGGCACTGTCACAGACAGAGACAGATTCATAGGCTATGTGTGTGTGATCAGGTGTGTGTGTCTTTTTCCTCTAACTGAAACCTGAACACCCCCATCCTTCCTGTTAATATGCCAGCTTCCCCCTCGTCAAGGGCTTCCGAGTGTCTCTCTCTCTCTCACACACACACACACACACACACACACACATGTGACATGCTGTATTCCTGCCCTACTCACAGACCCACAGAGTAAAGGCACAGGCGTGGTGCTTACATGGGGTGAAGTCCAGTTTGCCTCCTGTAGCAATACTGGCCCCACTGATTCAAAATCAGACCAGGGCCACATAAGGGCCTCAGGTCAAGATCCTCAGTAACAACAACATCAACAACGACAACATCAACGACAACAACAACAAAAATAACAATAACAACAACTCAAATGGCCCTGTCCATTCCACTGATCATCAGCCACTCAGCAGAATGGTGTGGGTTTGGCTCAAACTGCTGCTGTTTGACACAGGAATGGGTTTATACTCGAAGTGCCCGAATGCATGTTCTCTCTCTCTGTCTCTCTCTTTCTCACACACACACACACACACACAGCCCACACAATTCTGTTGCTGGAGATGAAGCAGAATGCCATTGATCTGGTCTAGACACATACATACACATACAAACAAACACACACACACACTTATACACAGGTTTATCTGTCTCTCTCTCTATTTTTTTAGAGCCAGACATAAAGAGCAGGCTTTCCCCCTCTGGCGACGCCATTCTTCGAGGTTTTTAATCCATCAGAGAGACACTGTAATTAGTTCTCCTCATGCCGACACTGTGTGAAACTCTGTCGCCGATTTTGCACAATAATGACCCACGACAAACAAAGGTCCGCTAAGACAGATCGTTCAAAAGACCTTAGTGATTATGCGCCTGTTATAATGAATGCCGAGGTGACTTAAAATGGAAGTAATAAACTACACACAATCTAACAATCTGGAATGAAGAGAATAACACAACTTGTGAGAGTATGACTGGAAATAGATAAACTGCGGTGAACTGAGACACTTGTCCAGCTTACATTACTAAATCTGAGTGACTGGCGTAATTGTCCTGGGTTTGAGGCTTACCTCTGCAGCGCCAAACCGCACGCACGCTGCCAGCAGCACGAGCAGCGAAACCCACGAGCTCATCTTGCTGGCCAGCCGAGGGACCTCCGGACGAGGCCGCGCATTTATCTGGCGCACGAGTCGCGTCCGTCTGTCCTCAGCCCTGATCGCGCTCGCGCGGGGGACAGCGGGGGTCGCCTGCACGCAAGGGCGCGCTCTGCGCTCTGCTTTTGAAGTCAATATCCAATTTAGTGTGAGGTGTGGACTCCAAATTCCTCCTCGTGTGTAAACAGTGAGATTGCCTTTGACTCCAAAATGCCACTATGCCGTGGGACTATTAGTCCATTTGAAGTTCCGCTACCACATCCAAGAGACAATTTTCTGCCTGTTTCCTGAGAAAAAGGTCCAGTCCCGACGGTTGCATTGGGAACATTAAAGGTAAAAGAGTTGGTGGAAAAAATAGATGTTTAATGCGCAGGTTGATGGGGAAAATCATCAGACGAGTTGCTTGGCAGAAAAAATAGTTCGGTTGAACCTCAATTAGACACTGAAAGACATGTTAGGCAGTGATTCAACTGCTGTTGAAGTAAAATTAATCCAAAAGTAGTTCCTTTTCATGGAAATAAAGTTTCTGTGAAATGTTTTTACATTTTGCTTCACTGATTAATTCACAGGTGTGAAATTAGCTTTAAACAGTGAAGAAAATACGTTTAAAGTACAATACTGGATCAATCAAATTAGTGTGACCTTATCCCTCGATTAACTTTATTAACCTCCTCTTGTATTTAACCTCGAGACACTTCTGTTATCCCCGTGCACTCCACACCAGGCTGTTCGGTCAGTTCCATGTGGGAGCCGTGACTTCGTGGGCTGTGATGTCAGCTGTGTGAGTTCGGGGCTCGCCGTTCCCTTCCACAGAGTCTTATCTCCAGCCACCGCTCGCGCGCTGCTCCGTGCGCCTGTGCTCTGCACCGTGCCGATTACGGGCGGCTTTCCTCAAGTTTGTACAGTGTTATCTTTCCCGCCCCTTTAAGGTTGGGCTGCCTTGGCCATATTTGGCGCGGGGGGTGGTGGAGTTGGGGTAGAGGGGCGCACATGTCGTAGAGAACACGGCCAATTCGAAGCGCTTAAAGGGAACGCCTCTGCCAGTAGTGTACACAGCACTGCTTTGACATTGTTTGACTTCGTTTTTTAGTCTTTCAACTTAGTGTAGCAAAGCAGCAGAGAGGACTGAGAGGGGAATAGTCATGATTCTCAACAAAATTTTTTGGTTGCCTCTACAGCATCAGACTTATATTTAAGAGTTTTGTTAACAGTTTAATCCATACACACCTACAACATGTTTGTTGAGTATGTGGTTTATTGTATGTTGGCCTATGTGTTATCATATATAAGTGTCTCAGACAGATTTCTGTCTGCATCGTCCTACAGGCAAGAGATGCCTCCAAGCCAAAATCACATCAATCTTTCATCTGATTTCCATTTCATCAGTGAACTAACAGTTGTAAAACACTGACAACACATTCGCATTCATGGCCGTTTTTCATTCAACTCGTCCAGTGATTCATTCTCAAAAACCAACATCAGTTTTCCCCCACCGTAGCAACCACAGTGTCATTCACAAACACCAGGTTTGTTTTTGCCCCTGAAGCGAGATAAAAAAATAAGTTAAATCACACACAAACACATCAGTGTTTCGTTCACGAAACAAAACGATTGCTCATCCTCTCAAACACCATTCATTCTGTCATGATGAAATTCAAAGACGCCCTGGCGGCCTGGCCAGCCCTATTCAGGGTCAGAGGTCATCCACGACGCGCGTCTCTGTGACGGTCACTGTGTGAATGAGATGAATAGGAAAGGGCAAGGCCTTTACTTTGTGCGGCGCGTCCGTCCAACCGTGTGGGGTCGTGACCTCTGCAGTGATGTCACCGATTGACTGAATGGTTCCCACAGCAGAGCATGTTGCGTTGGGACACCGAAGGTGTTGGTGAGAGTGTGTAGGTTTATTTTAGACAGATAGACGTCTCTGTGATTGTGTGTGTGTGTAATGCATATCATGACCAGTATAGTGCATGTGTGTATGTGCGTGCAGCAAGATTAGTTGTCCACAATCAGAGATGAGTGCAAGCAGAGAATGTGTGTGTGTGTGTGTGTGTGTGTGTGTTGCGTAAGTGGTAGTGAGTGTTGTCTCCAGGATTAGTGCTATTGTATGGAGACGAGCGCCAGCAGCCAGGGAAATGCAAATGGGACCTTTGATGCGTAACGTCACACAATCCTCCCCCAAAACACACACGCACACACACACACACACACACACACACACACACACAAATATAAGCATCAGTTTCAAATTAGTTGTTGTTGCTGCTGCTGCTGCTGTTGTTGTGTTATCAGTGAAACTGCTTGTGTTGACCTGTTGACCACCTCATACACATCATCAGTGTTTGTACCTATAGAATGCAGAACACTGCAGTACATACTTCAGATTGACAGGAAGTTGTGCAGTTGTGCAGTGCTCCAGTGAAGGCTGTCTAACCGAAAACATCACTGTCTCTATTGGCCTGCGTGTTTATGTTGCATTTGTAGCACAGCATTGACTCAATAAGCTCAATATTAACATGCATGCTGGTTGTGATGTCATATCATAATGGTATCATTTGACGCATCAAACAGAGGCCCTTCCTCCCCAAAGCAGCACTCTGCTTGCGTGTGAACATGCCCCAGGGGTGTTTCAAGAGAGGGAATGAGTGACAAACCAGGGGAATTTACAGCAGCCAGTTGTAAACCTGATAATAGAAGGGCCTGCAGTCTTTATTCTCTTAAAGGACAAGTTTTTTGTTTTTCTTTTAACAGGACAAGTTCAGTTTTCTTACACTTAAAGCCTTGTTTTCGAATTGTTTATGATGACACACAATGGTTAAGATTGAAATTTTGACGAATGCCTCTCTTCCGAGAACTGGCCATATTGGCCAATTGGTTGTTGCTGTAGCAACCCCCACCTACAGAATGGCTGCACAGGTGCACAGCTACAATCCTTCATAAAACACATTAAACTTGTCTCTGTAAAGATATGAAAATCACTGAGTGGTCACTAATGTTCACTGATATGCTGACACAAAATTTGCTGCAAACTGTATGGTTTGTATTGTACTGTATTCATTCTTAGTTGCGCACCTATTTTTTCAAACTCCTCACACCTGTATCCTTTTGCCTAAGAGTCTGAACCAATGCAAGTAATGATGGAAGTCAATTTGGAATGATTTTTATACAGCCAGCAAACTACTCCATTAGCAGGTTTACAACTCTAGGTTAACTAAGTCAGGTTTACCACTTTCTCTTGGTTAACTAAGTCAGGTTTACTGCTTTCTCTAGGTTAACTAAGTCAGGTTTACCACTTTCTCTTGGTTAACTAAGTCAGGTTTACCGCTTTCTCTAGGTTAACTAAGTCAGGTTTACCACTTTCTCTAGGTTAACTAAGTCAGGTTTACCACTTTCTCTAGGTTAACTAAGTCAGGTTTACCACTTTCTCTTGGTTAACTAAGTCAGGTTTACCACTTTCTCTAGGTTAACTAAGTCAGGTTTACCACTTTCTCTTGGTTAACTAAGTCAGGTTTACTTCTTAACCACTGCCTTGGAATACCTCTAGGCCAGTGATGAGTGTAACTGCATCAGTGTGTGTGTATGTGTGTGTGTGTGTGTGTGTGTGTGTCTCACTGTGCCATAGAGGAAAACAGAACTGCATTGTGGTTTCTGGTAGAAGGGCGTTGACACTGGAGGAGGCATCATATGTGGGATATAATGTGTGTGTGTGTGTGTGTGTGTGTGTGTGTGTGTGTGTGTGTGTGTGTTTGGGGAGTCTGGGTGGTGTATTCGTCAAAGGGTGTGTCAGCATCTGCTGAGTTTGTAAGAGTGAATGTGTGTGTGTGTGTGTGTGTGTGTGTGAGAGAGAGAGAGAGAGAAAGGCTTATGTTCTGTTCCTCCGATTGATGCTCTCAGTCAGAATATGTGAGTGTCTCTTGTGTCCCAGTGGAAAGGACAGAGTTCAGTTTTGGCTGAGAGACGCTGTCATCTCTCAAAGCATAATGAACCCTCATCCCCCACTTACTTTCTCTCTCTCTCTCTCTCTCTCTCTCTCTCTCTCTCTTTCTTTCTTTCATCCATCCCTTTTGTCATTTGCTGGGTGCCATTCCATAGGACTCTTGGAAGTTTCTCTCTCATCTCTGGTCATATTTTCCTCTCTGATGTTCTCCCTCTTTCTTCTCTCTCTCTCTCTGGAATCCTTTCTTGTCTTTTGCTTCCTGACATGCTGACCTCTGCCTGTGCTTTCGACTTTTACATAGTCCCAAACCTTTCACTACCCCCCACAATATCTCCACACACACACACACACACACACACACACACACACACACACACACACACACACACACACACACACACACACATACAGAGGCAGTGAACGTAAGTGAGAGAGAGAAGGAGAGAGTGTGAGATATCACCACACACGCACACACAAACACACACACACACACATACTCACACATTGCAGGGTCATGGCCTTCATGGGACCCCCTGCCAGATGACTGAACATGACCTGTAGATATCTTCTGATATTGGTGTGTCAGACCCAGTCAAGAGACAGGCATCCTTTGGTGTTGATCTGGTGGACAACAGATCTGTAAAAGATGAGATGACTGTGGGAGATCAGCAGATCTAGTCCAGACACAGATCTATAGAAGATGAAGGATCTGTGACAAAGGCAAAGGGTTGGAACACTTTATGAGTTGAGTTCACTGTGGATGTGTAAACGCCCACAAATCAGCCTTTCAGTGTTAGCCAACATGGAGCCTAGGTGTTGACTGGACCTGGTCTAGATGGGTCTAGATGTGTGGCTAGTGATCTGGCCACCAGGATCAGGATCAGACCTGGTCTGGATGTGGGTCTGTATGGCACAGTTAGGATCAGGTGATGAGCAGTGGTGGGATTGGTCTTACTGGAAACGGTCGGATCAGGTCTTAGTGATGGACCTGATGTACAGGGGCACCTGTTGTTTGTGCTGATATACTGTGTGCTGTGTGTGCTGTGTGCTGTGTGTGTGTGTGTGTGTGTGTGTGTGTGTGTGTGTGTGTGTGTGTGTGTGGTGTTGACATGTGTGGGAGTGCTGTAGTGATGACTGTTTCCTCTGTCTCAAGTGAGCTTCTGTTCCAAGGGAAAGCCTGACTAATCAGTTTCCTTCACCCCATCTCTCTCTCTCCCTCTCTCTCTCTCACACACACACACACACACACTCTCTCTCTCTCTCTCTTGGTTGCTCTCAATTTCTCTCTCTCTCTCTCCCTCGCTGACCCATTCATCATTCTCTCCCTATTTTTCCTTGACGAAGTCCATCCATTTCTTTCTTTCTTTCTCCTCTCTCTCTCTTTCTTCCACCTCTTCTGCTCTGTTCTGCTCCCTGTCTGTATGACAGTACTAACCACACACACCAACCACCCATCTTATAATTGATACACCATACTGTGGCCTTGGTGTGAATGGCCGTGTGTGTGTGTGTGTGTGTGTGTGTGTGTGTGTTTGTGTATGTGTGTAATTGACAAACCAAGTGC
>PYXC01000725.1:310000-312500 GCA_015244755.2 Tenualosa ilisha
AGAGAGTTAAAACAGGTGTAGGCCTACAATTGCTCAGATTAATTGCCATGCATGTTATGTTTCACTGACATCTCATGATACCACATAGTCTATATAAGCCTTCAAACTGAATGTTGCACTTTAGATCAGCAGAAGGAATAAGGATTCCCTTGGGCTGGGTTCAGTACTCCACTGTGAGTAGCTTTTTTCATGGATGTTGTGTGTTTGCCATGCCTTACCATTTTTCCTAGTTCTGGTTTACACTGTGTCCATAAATACCATTCCCAACTTCATTATAGTAAAATCTCATAGCACCCCAAGGCCCCAGAGAATGGTATCCCATTTAATGTCTGATGTTGTAGGCTTAGAAGAATTGGGCAATTGTGTCTGTGGTTACTGAACATGTTCTAAGTAGGATATTTAATTCAAGTTTAAAATCCAGTAGCCTGTTGTGGTCCACAGAATTCATAGCATAGCTCCCAAAAAGAGCACATGCATTATGTATTTCACATAATATGTATTGCACACATTTCCCAGATGCATATCTTTGAGTGGGCATATGTTTTTGTGTGTGTGTCTGTGTGTGTGTGTGTTGGTGGTGGGGGGTGGGGGGTGGGAGAGCATGAATATATTCTCTCACCTGTGTGTGGCCTTACTTGTCTCGTAACCCCAAGAGTGATTTATGAAGGGGTGTAGCGAGGGGCGTGAGTGAGTATGTGTGTGCGTGTGCGTGTGTGTGTTATGGGGTGGGGGTTGGCATGTAGGAGTTGTATCCTTCTGATGTGAGTTGCTGCATTCACACAGGTGCAGGGTATGTGCTTGCCGTAGGGTGTGTGTTTGTGTGCATGCATGTGTGTGTATGTGTGTGTTCATTTCTGAACTCTCTACTGTGTATGTTGTGTATGTGTGTGTGTCTGTGTGCGTTTGTGTGTGTGCGTGTGTGTGTGTGCTTGTTAGTGTCTGTGTGTGTGTATTTGTGCGTGTTCGTGCGTGTGTGTGTGTGTGCGTGTGTGTGTGTGTGTGTGCACACTTGTCGGTGGGAAAATCCCCTCTCGTCAGCAAAAGAATTCTCCTCCCTTCCCATCTCTTTGGTAACCAAACAGACTCCCTTCCCAAACTGAGTGTTTCTCTCTCTCTCTCTCTCTCTGTGTGTGTGTGTGTGTTTGTGTGTGTGTGTGTATGTGTGTGTAGGCTTTAACACAATGCCTCCAGCTCTGTGTATTACTTATGAAGTCAACAGAACATGATGGGTTTAAGTGTGAGTGCTCACACACAATTCAGGCTCTTGGGCTGTTTGGCATGTCCTGGTCACATCCCAGGTGTGTGTGAGAGAGAAAGAGCTTGGGCTCCGGTCCAAACATCACACACAGTGAAATGCATCTCTCTACTGCCAGGGATTGTCTGCAGTGGCAGTGTTGTGGACATGGTGTGCTGGCTTGTTGCCAGGGCATTTCATCACCAAGGCGCTGATGTTCTAGATGAATTACAATTATCAAATTCTAGAGTACTGTAGAGGTTCTGCCTGAGTATTGTCTACATTGCTGACATACCATAATAAGAATGCTGAAGAAAGTTCCAATGACTTTGAAAGAGCTATTTATTTTCTTATTTTCTCATATCTGATCACTGTGAAAGATAAATGACTACTGTCAAGGACAACGGGTTTAGTCTCCCTGATTAAGGTCTTCTATCACTTCTAAAGTACTCCACATATTGCATTGGAGCTTCAGTGACACTGAAAGCTGAGATAGTTGATGAGCTGAAGAATATATGACAATGTGCGCTTTGCATCCCAATGTTGGCTGTTGGACAATACATGATCCCATACATACTGTCAGCTTAATTCAAGTAAATACATTCATACATACCTACATACTTCAGCTTTTATATGGTCATATGTCACTTATAGAATATAGAATATCTAGCACATAGAGCATCTAACTCCTCGGTAACTGAGAATATTACATCATAAAAGAGGAAACCTGGAACAGAGAAGAGAGAAATTTATGGGGCCCAGTGGAGTGCCTTGGGGAACCACAGTGACTCGTTCCCAATTAGTGCCGCTTATCACATTCCTTGAGCGTGTGCCCCTCCAATGCCAGTGTATTAAATGCACTGTTCTCTTCTCAACAACATCTCAGCACTCAACTGTATCAGGTTGCTTCAGAGCCTGGAATGTGCTTATCTTGATAGAAATGAAAAGAAAAAGAGAGAAGGGAAAAAAAGATTTGCACAGAGGCAACAGGCTGCAGCCGTCTTTTCTGTGTTTGGGTATTAGATTGGATTCAACAGGAGGCTTTCTCTCATCCCTGCAGTGTCTGTTGGACTGGTGTTCCAATCACACTACTTGCTTTGCAAGAGATTAAGAGCATGCAAGCATGCAGAAGGCCGACTTTAAGATGTGTTAAGCATGTGTTTGTCAAAGGCTCAAGATTAATGGCCTTTGGGAGAAGAGGGTAAGGAGCCGGTGAGACTTTGAGAGTGAAAGAGAGGAGGAGGGATGAGGAGGAAAAAGAGAGGG